>BJCM01071944.1:0-18423 GCA_018326385.1 Flaveria bidentis | reverse complement strand
AAGGGATTCAAACAACCACAACAAAACAGCCCCTAATGGGTTGAAAAGGTCCATGAAAACTAACTTTTCAAGACCTTTTGAAGCATACATTCCACATAACCATCTCTAGATGCCATTGTTGGGTTTTGTCACAAGCAAAACAAGCTAGTTTAACCATTTAAACTATGAAAACGCAGCGGAATAAAAGAGTTAACTTATGGTTTATAATCTGAAAAAACTTGCCATATTAAACCACCAACAAAACCCAAGAATGAGGATCGAAATATATATGAAATAGTATGCTATCAAACCATAAAATAACAACCATAGGGTGTTCATTGAAACAACCTTTCTTGAACGAATGTTGTAGATGAAAAGGTTGAAGAAGATGATGTTCTTGAGTAGATAGCCTTCAAAGGAGAAGACCTCAAGCTTGTATACCCACAAGCCCTTCCAAACACCAAGCTTGTTAGGGAGCACAACACCAAATAAATCTCTTTCTTAGCTCCTCAAGAAAACCAAAAATTTCAGCTTCTTCCTTTTGTATAATCCGAATTTTAGCCACTTTTGAGAGAGTTTTTGCTTGAGAAAAGTTAGAGAGAAGTGTGTAATGAATGAAGAGTGTAAGAGAGGAGAAAGAGTGCTTGATCTTATCCACATAATGTTGTTCTTTTACAAAAGCAACATTTTAGAAAAACCCATTTTCTAAATTGGTGTCGGTATTTATTTGTTTGATCTTATCAACAAATAAATACTAATTAGTGTTTGTATAGCTTGTTATTGGGTATGACCCGACTTGGATCATAACGTACTAACCACATCAATCTTGTATTTGTCTTGGGCATATAAGGTCCAACAATTTGGTGGCCCTTCTTACTCTCCATCTCTAGGGATATACATCAAGGATGCCATAGAGTTCAGTCATAGTAAGAGTGTTCAAGTTTTCTGTTCTCTTGATAGAGACACAGTAGAATGTCCACTCATTGGGAAGAGCACTCATGAACTTTCTGGTAAGATCTTTAAGTTTAGGAGTGATCTTCACAAACTGAAGAGAAGAGATAAGATCCATTTATCTGAAGTACTGCTGGCTGAGGGTCTCCGTACCAATGTGAGTGAACTTATCAAACTGTTGCTTCAGTGAGTCCTTCTTTGAGTCGTTGGAGTTTGCATACATCAGGGCAAGTGAATCGAACAATTCTTTGGCAGTCTTGCAATGCTAGAACCCCACCATAATAGAGTTCGGTATTGTAGTCATGAGAATAGTCATAGCATTGCTTTCGATGTCCATCTTCTTTTTGTCTTCATCATGGCACCGTTTCCACCAAGTGATGCCACCTTTGGCTTATACGGGCCATTGACAATGGAGTTCCACATTTTGCTGTCTTGGTATCTGATGAAGCCTTCCATTCTTCTACTCCAAGATCTGAAATTTTCAGGGGTGATGATGAGAGCTTTTGTCATTGTTCCCATCTCTACCTCGGATTTTTTAAGGGCCATTTTGAGTGAGTGAGTTGAAGGGAGGAGTAAAAACAGGTTGATTTGGATGGTTAGATCACACAATCAAGAGCCTAAAATGCTTTGATACCAATTGCAGGATCGATGTTTGTCACTAAACACAATGTTTTCGCTCAAACTCACCTAGAACAACACTCGGGTATAGAAAGAATCCGTAAGAGTTGATCACAATATAGAATGTAATAAAGAGTTGATCACACTCGGGTATAGAACAACACTCGGGTATACCAATTGCTTCTCAACTCAATAATACAAGACTCTTACAAGCAGTTGTTACAATGAGTTACAAAGAGAACCTATATATAATACTACCTACAGCCGGATATACTTTGATACCAACTGGGATCCCTTAGCTAAAGCCTATACTACAAGACTATTGTTTAAGGTATCTCAGATAAAGTCTTATCTGAGATATGGTAATCAAGATATGTCCCTGACTTACCTTTTGTCAACAACTAAAGTTGGTAACATGTACTATCATAAAAAGGTGAACAGTGGAATAAAGTATGGTCAACTGAATGGCTCTTTTGGAAGAGGCCATGATGTATCAGAAGTCTGCAGTGGAGTGTCAGAGACCATCCTTGTGTCCACTGGTTCATAGCAGTGTCCTCCGAAGGTTAAATGGCTTCGGAAGAGTAAGTACTTCTGAAGCCACTTATACTTCGTAAGAGGCTGCTTCTTCCAATGCTTGGAGACTTCTTCTTTTCTCATACTTCGGAAGTGGTCTTTAGTTTGTTCTTCTAAGTTATGAACTTCGGAAGTATGTACTTGTCTTCGGAAGTAGAGTTCTGTCTTCGGAAGTTGATCTTTCACATTGTCTTCAGAAGAACTCTACAACCTTCGGAAGTTCCATGTTAAGCTTCAGAAGCCTTTGCATGCAGCATCAAAATAACTTAAGTGACATAGTTTTGGTTGCATTAGCTTTCTTCTTGATCCAACACAAACCACTCCCATCACTTCTATGATCAATGCTGAGGTTCCTCATGCTCAGGCTGATGAGCTCACAAGCCCAAATGCCTTAAGCCTTCACTCTGAGTCTCAACACTCAAGTGAACAACCTTCAGGGGACAATTACCATCCCCAGCCTCTAGATTTAAACCAACTCATTCCAAACCTTGACTTCTATACTGATGAAGACTTAGGTTTTTGTGAGTACCATGACTCTCTCTTCTTTTACACTTCTCAAAGAGAGATGAGTGCTCCTGAGTCTCCTATGTCTAGCCCACATCAGTCACCCATCACTAAGGTGGATACTTCTGAACCTGTTTACTATATCCATTGGAAGAGGCTCTCACTTTTTCAAGTGATTACATCATTCAGACCTCAACCATGGCAACTCCGCCCATTGGCACCTCATTTGAGGCTATTAGTGAACAGAGGAAATCCAACAACCAAGAACCTAAAGCTAGTGGTAAGAGAGAGGACTCTGGTCCAATCATCTCATCCCCCAATGATTCTTCTGATGAAGATGAGGGGAATTTGAGACTAAAGGTGGAAAAATTGTGAAAAACATGAACCTATTTAGTCTCCAAGGTTAGTCATCTTGAATCTCAAGTGACTACCTTGCAAAACAAGGTCAATGATTGGCAACTTCAGATTTCTTATCTCAGGGAACAACTAGCTGGGAGACCTTTAAGTGGAGCTCAACCAAAAACACAATAACCTGTGAGTGAGATTGACCTAACTCCTAGCTCACCTATGCAAGAGGGTGATGCTACCAAAAAGGAGGAGAATGTCATTATAGTTACAGAACCTGGGAGTTCTTCAAGGAGTATGGACATTAAGGACTCACCATCCTCACTTGCAATTGTGCACACCCACTAACTTCCTCATGTTCACATTGATGTGGACTCCATAGACTCCTACATTCAGAGTCTTTTTGAGGAAGGAATACCAAGGGCAATGTCATCTCCACCAACTTCAAATCACATTATTAGGTGGATGTATGACAAAAACGAAAGAGCCCTCATCATTCAAAGAGTTCAAGGGCAGCAAGAGGTCTTCAATTTTCAGACCTTGAACTTCTATGAAAGTTTTAATCTTGTCAGCATGCCACTTGTTAAATTAAGCCAATCAAGACATGCTGACAAGCTAGCTCAAAGAATTCAAGATAGACTCACTGCAAAGTTCATCTTTTGATGGAGACTAAGGCAATCAGGCAATGCCATTGGTCAACTGGATGTTTAGGCAGACCCTAAGATTAGCTTCATAGGGGAAACCTTGACTGAAGGCCCAGTTGTAGAACCTGAGAGCTCTGTCTCACCATCAACTGTTGCAGAGATTCATTCCCTTTATGAGATAACTGTAGGTGAAGGTGCATCTCAACCTCTCTCTGGCTAGAGCATGGAAGCTACACCAAGCAATGAAGGCCAAAGCTCTCTCCATCCTAAGTCACCAAGGTTTGTAAGTGACAAAGGGAAAAGAGAAATGACTTCTCAGGAGATTAAGGAGGAGGGGAGAGAGAGGAAAAGGATGCTAAGGGGAGAATGTTCCTCTACTAGGTCTGCAAGGCTCATGGAATATGCTATCAGGGTTTCCCCCAGGCCAAACACTCAGAATGATAGGTTAAGGGCAGTCAGGATCAACTACTTGCAGACTAGGAAATATGACATGGATAATATCATTTCTCTCCCGTTAGATGAGTTAAATAAACCGTCTGACAAGGAGCTGTCAAATGAAAGAAAGGAGGCAGAGGATGCAAAGCTACTTCTTTAGATGAAAGAAAAAAAAAGAAAAGACGGTACAAGCATATGCCTACTCTCTCCCCAGTTCAAGAAAGTCATGTGCAAGAGGATGTGGTGCCTCAAGAACCTCAGGTAGACAAAGAAAAAGATAGGATCAACATGATTAACTACCTGAGTGCCACATGCCTCTATCAGGCTGCTTCACTTCTTCCTTAACCCTTTGACTATATTGAGTTTCAGTTCCTCAAACAATTTGAACTTGAGATAGTCAAAGAGAGAAAGATCATCAAAAGGAAGTTAAGGGAAGAGGCTGCAAAGTCAAGAGCCATCATCCAGAAAAATATGAAGAAGTCTGCTAATAGGCAGAGGATGATGAGCTTCTTGAAGTTATATGGATTCTCTGGAAGGAGACTTGGTCCTATGTCTCTGTCCACCATGGATGAGCACATCAGAATGATCAAGTAGAAGATTCATAGAGGTGAACTTGTTGACTTACACTCCCTACCAAGTCAGGTCCCTCAGGAAGTAGAGATTAAGGTTGAACCATTTGAGACAACACAACCTGAATCTCCTGCTGAACCTCAGCAAGATTCCACTTCTGATCCATAGCAGGGTTCTGTCCCCTCTCAATCTGACCCTGTGAGAGAGAAAAACCCAACTTAGAAAGACAAAGAAGATCAATCAGGTGCTGCAGGCCAGTCTTCTCAGTTTAAAGGTTCAAATAGGAGAAAAAGGATGGCTTCCAAACCAAAGCCAATGAAGAAGAAGAAAGAAATATCCATCTCCAAACCTCAAAATGAGTCAAAACACCCAGAGGATGTGCAAATAGAGGATTCTCTACCAACTCCAATTCAAATAGCTCCTCTAGCATCAAGGAGACCCATCTTGTCCTGGACATACAATACAAATCTGGAAAGATGCCATATCATCAGAGATCAGGGTATTGAAATTTTTTACACATGGAAAAATATGTTTACTCTGCCTCTGCATTATCTCTTTGACATGAGAGACACTTTGAGAGTCTAAGTGATCCTAATCATCTCATGAAGAAAGGGATGGTCATTATCCTGATGAGGAATGTTAATATCTGAAGTCTTCAATTGTTTTGGTAGCATCAGCCTAGGGGGAGTTTGTAAGGATTAAATGTAAAGGTTGATACAACCTGAACACCCAAAGTCTCTCCTACATGCATGCACAAGTGTATTGAAGTAGAATGCTTCGAAAGTTTCACACCAGCATCAGAATAAACACTATGTGTGAAATCTTCTGAAGCCAAGCCCAATATCTTTCGAAGCCAAAGATGAAGTGTTCGGAAGATTCAAAGACAAAGTCTTCTGAAGCCAACACTTGAAGACAAATTTCTCCCGAAGACTTTTGAACACAAGCTTTATCCAAATTGTCTAAGGCTCAAGCCCAAATTGTCACGGCTAAGGCTCAAGCTAGGAAGCATGCTATCTCAAAGCAAAACTTCCAAGCCATCCTTGCATCATCCTTTCACTAAAAACTTTGTTATCAAAACAAAGGTGGGCTGGGGACTAATGAAATTGCACCACGACACTCTTATGAGTCTATTAGACAACCAAGATGTTATACTGAGGAGCAAGAGGTTCCATCTGCTAACCTACCTTCTCATGAGTCAAAGAGGGATGAAAGTATGGAGACCATCACAGGGAAGATCCAAGTAGACCCTACCCCTCATATTAGTGATAACCAACCCCTTACCACCAAAGCTAGAAGAAACCGAGCTAAGGCTGCAAGAAAAACTACCAAGAAAGTGGTTGAATCAAAGCTGAAGATTGACCGAAAGCAAAAGGGTGTGTTCATCTCAGTTGGACTCCAGGTGGTGGGAACTTTTGAACCTAGAAAAGTGTGTAGTACCATCACGCCTATCCAACAAAAGGATCGGAAGGGAATGGTAAAGATCGTTGTTGAAGACAA
Organism: Flaveria bidentis; assembly: GCA_018326385.1. Classification (NCBI taxonomy): domain Eukaryota; kingdom Viridiplantae; phylum Streptophyta; class Magnoliopsida; order Asterales; family Asteraceae; genus Flaveria; species Flaveria bidentis. The sequence goes on along the minus strand of BJCM01071944.1, from coordinate 12,307 downwards.
GAAGACAAAGAAAAAACAACCTTCACTTTCCTAGAAGCTAACATTGCATGCATAATGTGTGGTCTGCAAAACGACATGGAAAAAAATTGTTATTACAATCCTGCTAGGACACATTATTCAAATAGTGAAGGTTTCTCATTTGGACCCTATCAAATGGTTCAAGTGACAAAAAAGGAAAGCTTGTTTTTGAAAAAAGGTTGCTTTCGGAAGAAAATCATTCTTCCCAAGGGAAAATGACTTCGGAAGCTAAATTTGTGAAGACTTAGAAAGCCAAGAGAGTCCCCTTGAAACAATCCAAGAAGAAGACTACTTTGGAAGAGAAGGTGGTGAAGGCCTCTTCCGAGAAGAAAGAAGTTTCAGAAGAATGCCATGCTGCTCAAGATTCAACAAGCTCATCCTCTATGATCAACCAAGGGATGGAATGAAAGATAAAAGAAGATGTTGCAGCCCAAGCATCCTCTTCACAAACACTTATTGAACCCCCATAGATTAATTTTGGTTCAGTAAAATCCTCATTGGAAGAACCCAAGACCAACATGGCTTGAGTCCAATAAAAACTAACTTTTTCACCTTATGTGTAGGGACATCCATATGACAAGAACAATAATGTGTGGATTGTAGATAGTGGATGCTCTAGGAACATGATTGGGAAAGATCTCTCTATCAACAATTTCAACATTTTGATGGAGGTCCTGTTCAATTTAGAGAAGATACATTTCTAGTAGAGGGAGTGTATCCAATAGCAAGTTAAAGGTTGACAAAGTACACTTTGTCAAACAGTTTGAACACATTTTGATGGAGGTCCTGTTCAATTTCGAGCTGACCCTGGAGGATACATTTTTGGCAGAACATGAGTGTATTATCCTTAAACCTGGGATGACCATTCCTCCCGAATTGGTGCTTCTTAGATCTCTCAGGAAAAGGAATATGTACAAGCTGGATATGAATTATGCTTCCCTACTGGGAGAGGTGTCATGCTTTCTTTCCAAGGCTGATGGTGATGAGTCAACACTATGGCATAAACAAATGTGTCATTTAAATTTTAAAACCATGAATAAATTGGTTAAAAATAACTTGGTACATGGTTTGCCTAAAAAGGAACTCTTCTACAAAGATAATTGTGTTGCATGCTTGAAAGGGAAGCAACATTGGGAATCTCATAAATCGAAAGTTGTTAACTCCATCACCACCCCATTACACTTATTGTACATGGATCTCTTGTGATAGTTGAGCTTTGGAAGGAAATCATATTGCCTTGTGATAGTTGATGATTTTATAAGATGTACATGGGTATTCTTTTTAAGAACTAAGGACAAAATTGTTGAAACGTTAAAATCATTTATTCTTAAAATAGAAAATCAAATTGATCACAAGGTAAAAATAATCATAAGTGATCAAGGTACTGAATTCAAGAATCAAGTTCTTAACTCATTCTGTAATATAAAAGGGATTGCCAGACAATACAGTGCTCCTAGAACTTCTCAACAAAACGGTGTTGCTGAGAGGAGGAACAAGACACTTATTTAGGCATCTCGAACTATGTTAGGTGATTCAAAGTTGCCTCTTACTTTCTTAGCAGAGGCAGTAACAACTATGTGTAGAACAGAGTTCTTATAGTTAAGCCACATGGAAAACTCCTTATAAGCTATGGAATAAGAGGCCACTATTCATTTGCTTTCTAAGGTCCTTTTGCAGCAGGTGTACCATACTTAACACAAAAGACAATTTGTCAAAGTTTGTTGAAAAGTCAGAGTTTATAACATCAAAAATCAACAATTTGAGGAATCATCCAACATTGTTGTCAATGAGCATATTCCTTGTATTAGGGGTAGTGGCCCTTATTACATTTTTACTAAGAATTGTTTTCTAACTATTCTAATTCATATTGTGAGAATGTTTGAGCTAGAACAGGTCCCTAAAATGATCATGATCAACTGTTTGAGTTGCCTAGACCCTGTTCAAATTCTCCAAGAGTGAATGAAGATCCAACACCAACTATCTTAAGATCAAGTAGCTTGACACTTTCAAGTGATAGTGAAGCTACAACCAGTGTTCCTTCAAGTGACACTAAACAAAACCCGATTGATAGAAGCAGTATTTTGAAGGAACATGCAACTGTTAATACTACTTCTTAGACAATCATTGATGGTGATGTTTCTCTTTCATTCAATGAAATTGAAACAGCAGTTGGCCCAAGTGTTCATGCTCCTGAGCAAAATTTGTTCAACTTGGATTTATCTTTGCAACTGCAATTGATTCCTAGACTAAGGTTTCACAACACTCATCCAGCTGAGAACATCATAAGAGAAGTCTCTGAAGGCGTGAGAACAAGGGGACAAACTCATCACGGGAATGTCTGTTTGTAGTCATATTTCTTGTCTCAGATGGAACCCAAGAAAGTAGAAGAAGCCTTTAGGATAGTCGCTGGGTTAAATCAATGCCAGAGGAGTTGCTTCAATTCAAGAGACAAAAGGTTTGGAACCTTTGCCCCCTACCTTCTAGTCAAGAACCTATAGGCACCAAATGGGTTTTCAGAAACAAGAAATATGATAGAGGCTTTCTCATCAAGAACAAAGTAAGACTAGGTGTTCAACAATATAACCAAGAGAAAGGAGTTGATTATACTGATGTCTTTTCACCTATTGCAAGACTTGAGGCAGTTAGAATCTTCCTTGCTTATACTGCATCCCAGAATTTTACTGTCTATGAGCTTGATGTCAAGTGAGCCTTTCTATATGGAAATATAGATAGGGAGGTCTATGTGTGCCAAGCTCTAGGATTTGAAGACCCACAACACCCCAACTATGTGTGCAAGTTGGATAAAGCTCTTTATGGGCTACACCAAGCACCTAGGCTGTGGTATGAGACTTTGTCTCAATTTCTCTTGAAGAATGGCTACACTTGAGGCACCATTGATAAGACTCTTTTCATAAAGAATTTTGGTAAAGATATATTGCTCGTTCAGGTCTATGTTGATAATATCATATTTGGTTCTTGAAATGACCAAATGTGTAAAGACTTTGAGAGCATTATGAAGAAGAAGTTTGAGATGAGTTTCATAGGAAAAACGGATTTTTTACTTGGAATTTAGGTGAAGTAGATGAAGGAAGGGTTCTTTATCAAACAATCTAAGTATGTCTCTGATATTTTAGAGAGATTTGATATGAACAACTGTAGGCCAGCCAAGACACCTATATCTAGAAACCGTTCCAGGATCGGTTTTGATACTTAACACAAGTATTTCACTAACTAACACTAAAGAAGCAGAGTTCTTCTAAGAGTTGATTATAAATACTAAGTAACACAAAGAAAACACAAGAGAATAATTTTCAAGATACTTGTATATATTATTTCTCAACTCAAAGATTACAAGACTCTTACAAGCTTACTACAAGAGTTACAATGAGAAACTATATATACTACTATCTATAGTCGGATATACTTTGATACCAGCTGGAATCCTTTAACAAAAGCAGATACTACAAAGCTATAGTTTAAAGTATCTTAGATAATTTCTTATCTAAGATATGGTAGTCATGACATGTCCATGACTTATCCTTTGTCACCAACTAAAGTTGGCAACTTGTACTAATATATAAAGGTGTACAATGGAATAAAGTATGGTAAACTATATGGCCTTTTTGGAAAACGCCATGAAGTATCAGAGGTCTGCAGTGGAGTGTCAGAGACCATACTTATGTCCACTGGTTCATAGTAGCATCTTTCAAAGGATAATTGGCTTCGGAAAAACAAGTTCTTCCAAAGCCTTTTATACTTCAGAAGAGCCTGCTTCTTCCATGGCTTGGGAACTTCTACTTCGGAAGTCATTTTCTTTGAATTTTTTGTGTTCGTAAGTCTTGAACTTTGGAAGAGAAGACTTTGTCTTCGGAAGTTGGAGCTTTTCCTTTGGCGGTTGATTCTATACTTTGTCTTCGGAAGAACTCCATATCCTTCGGAAGTTCTATACTTTGCTTTGAAAGTCGTTTACAAGTTGTACCAAAAACAGTCTAAGTGTTTGGTTTTGGTTGCACCAGCCTTCTTCTTGATCCAACACACTCCCCCTAGGCTGATGCTACCAAAACCTCACTTGTTCTTATTTCTTAAAGATTTCAACACCAGGGAAAGTAGATACTTATTTGTTTCTTTATTCTTCCCAGAAATAATGCTGAGAAGTTTGTACAAATCATTCATAGACAAGAGATCCAATTTGTCACTTTGAATGATATATACCCTCTACTGAGTCCCTCTCAAGAGTGTTAGTTGACGAGAGTTATAGTCATACTTACATCAAACTATTGGTTCCAATTCAAGGCCTTCCAACATCTATTGATAGGCCTTGCCTTTGGTGGTTGTCCTTTCCTTGTCTTCCTTCTCTCTTAGCTTCAACTCCAATTTAATTTTGGATTTTGCAGTTAGCTCAGCAAGATGATGGTTGCTTAGATGATTTCTGATGTGAGCAGTTATTTCGGAGTTGGAGGGATTGGAGAATGGATTCTCTTCTAACTCCATAATATCGAATCTAATAAAGTGTAGCAAGGAAGAGGCATCCAGCCTGTTGCTCTCTCCATTCTCTCTTTGCCCAAGAAAGTTGTGAGAGGCTTCATCAAACCTCCACTGGATAATTTTCTTTCTAGGCACAAGAGGCTGACTAGGAACCTTGTCCCTTTTCTTTGTATCCAGTAAAGTCACCAGCTTTTTTCTTAGCTTCCTCTCTTCATCATTTAGTGAGTCAGAGTTGAGGCCAAGGAGTTTAACAGTCTGGTCCCATGTTCCTCTTGGTAGATCAAGGAATTGATCTCTTGTGAGGGAACATGAAGATCCATCAATATAAGTCAAGTTGATAGAATCCTCCTCACAGGAGATGTCCCTCAAGGTTATGCATTTGTTGAGCTTCATCTTGATCTCCTTAGAATCCTTTAAGGAGAGATGTCTAAAAGGCTGAGGGGATGGTCTGGATGGTTGTTGGGTAAGTAATGGAGTTTGGGTTTTGGGCAAGGTTTTAGGTTGAGGGATGATTAGTTGAGGTGGTTATGGTGATGAGATAGGTATGGTGGTTGGTGTAGGTTCAGGGTTGTAAGGTTTGAAAATGGGCTCAGTTTTGATTGCGAAAGGAAATGGGAAAGGTTTAGGTTGAGGTTGGGGTTGAGTTTCGGTTGTAGGTCAGGGTTGAGGTGTTGGTTTGAATATCATCCCTTTTACCCTTCTATTCATCTCTTTGCTCTTTCCCAAGCGGATGCCAGCCTTGATGTCACTAACATGTCGCTGGAGTGTCTTTTCAGACATAGGTCTCACCTGCCAACCAGAGAGGTCGTGAACCTTAAGATAATCCTTCATACATGTTTTCTCACCTATCTTCTTGGCGGTAGTGACCCAAGCCTCTTATTCCTTTTTCTTTTTCTCCCTCAACTTCTCTCTAACTGCTTTCTTCCTCTCTTTCTCCAGTTGATCCTGCTCTTTGTTGAAGAGCCATAGGACCATGTCATTATCTTGTGGAGATAGTTCCTGAAGAGAGAAACCCCTAGAGGTTAGGAAAGATATCATTTCCTCCTTGAGCTGTAGATCAGCTTCCTTTTTTCCCTTTCTCTTTCCTCCTCTAAGGCCAACCTTGCTACTTCCTCCCTTTGTTCAATCTGCAACATTGTTTCCTTTTCTAGCTCTACTAACTACTCTAGTTATAGCAGGAGTATATCTTCACTCACAGCTCCAAGCTTGATGAGCATGTCAATGATCTCCACCCTTTTCTTGTTGTTCACTACCTCCTTGTATGTTACAGCTGCTTTGGACATGGCAGGTAGCAACTCCCTAGTTGGCAGTCTACCTTTTGTTTGGAGTTTCTCAATCCTCTCCTCCACCTGAAGCTCTTCCGCAGTCATATTCTTCTTGCCTTTATCATCTTTATAGGTACTAGACTTTCGTGGTACTTGGATGGAGGATTTAGGTTGAGACATGGTGGATGGAGATAGTGAAGTTGTCTAAGCTAGAGCTCGGTTGAGAAAGTCCTCATTATTCACCTTGGATGTCAGCTCTAGAATTGAATTTGTGATGATTAGATTCTCGGACAAGGAGAACATATTTTCCGCAGCTTTCATCTCAGCTTCAGAAGATTTAACTTGTTCTTCCGAGGTTTTGACATTAGCTTTGGAAGTTTGAGGGAATGCACTATTTGTCCTAAATGTTTTAGTTGTTGGGCCATCAGTCCTCATTTCCCCTTTGAAATGAATCTCAGGTTCCATTCGGGCCTTAGCTTGACCATCTTCTTCCATAGTAGTAGAAGGTGCACTTAACCACTGAAACTCTTCAGCTCCAAAGTATATCATAGCTGCATCAGGGCTAGCCTAATCTAAAGAAGATCTCAATAGGAACTTGGAGAAGATCCTGTTGAGATCTTTAAGCATCCTTGGGTCCATTTGCAGGACAATTTAGGAAGACTCAGGAAAGACAGTTGCAGTGGGAGCAGAATATCTAGCAGATAGGGAAGTTAAAGCTTGGCTTGATGGTTCTTATGTTGTTTGTCTCAGAACAATCTCCCCCTTTTTGGGAGCATCATCTTGAGAGGTAGATGAGCTAGAGAAGGAGGTCAATGAGACCCATGTCAGTACGTGCCTAACAGATCTCTCAATCTATTTCTCAGCCAGTTGAGCCTTGAGATTTTCAATCTCAAGTTGCTGAGTGGCAGACCTACCCTCTAAAGTCTTAACCTTTGATTCAAGATTTGAGACTTTATAAAGTAGGTCCTGAATGATGAGTTGCATACTTCCCTCATCTTCTTTTGAAGAATCACAGGGAGATTAGGTATCATACCTTGTATATTCACGCTCACCACCAGATGTGGTTTCTTGGCACCCTGGTTTCCCTTGCCTAAGGATGTCTCTTTTAGAGTCAACAAAAGGCACGGTTGTTGTAGATTCAGTCTCAGAGATGGTACCACTAGCATGAGGATCCAATGAGTTTCCTTCAGTAGTGGCAGTTGAATCTACATGAGTCCCCTCCATATCCGTGGAACTCACCTCAGTTGCTTTTAACTAATGTGGGTTAGAGATAAGAGGTCCCGCTAGGCTCTGTTAATCCGTTAGAGGGTGTTGTGGATCAACTTCATTGCCATGAAGAGACGTAATCTCCTCATCAATTTTGAATAAAAGGTCAGTAAAGTATAGAGAAGTGAAGCCTAGTGACCCGGGACTTTGGTCAATGTCTATTGGCATTGAGCCTTTGGTGGGGCTATCCCTTTTTGGTTTCTCAGAGAGTGTTGGGACTCATCCTGAGGGCTTGCAACCTGGGTTTGGGGCTCAAGGAATTGAGACTGAGGAGGCTCCAATCCCATATTGAGGTCGAAGGGGAAGGATGGGGAGACCTCTGACTAAGTAGGAGCCCATGGTTCCACTCTACTCTTTTTGGTTTGAATATGAGGGGCTTGCTCAATCAGAGTAAATTGAGCAAGTGTTTGTTTTCGTCTCTGATATGTGTGTTTGATGGGGTGAGCAAGAAGATTTGGCAAAACAAGGGTAGTTGTTGGTGTGGGTTCATCACCTGTGGGGTGAACATGGATGTCACGAGGAGCCATTAGCTCAATCAAACCTAGAATAAGGTCAGTGTATCTTCCAGTGAAGTTTGTTGACACTCTCTTCAAGATCATGATGATTGTCGGCCTCATTTGAGGGACATGTAGAGTAGTTGCACAAACAAGCTTACTCTGCACAGACAAGATCTTGATGATGGTCGGCCTCCTTTGATTGTGTTCTTTTGGACGTTTCCTAGTAGGTTAGTCATCACAAACCTTGAGTAATTGAAGCGGAGGCTCTTTAACAATCCATGAACTAGGCTGCCCAGTTCAAAGGGTATGTGATCGCATCCCCTAGACTTGTTTGACAGACAATTATGAACAACATAAAGTAAGAACTTCCATTTATAAGAAAAATTGAACTTATAGACTACAGACCTATTCACATCTCCACCATATCCCATTTGAAGATAAGTGTCGTCAAGGTTTGATTTGGGGAACTTAGTAGGAGCGCCTTCATCATGGAGCTCCAGATGCTCCCGGATGACCTGTTCAGTAATGACCAACTCCTCGCCAGAAATTCACATCCGAATAACCCTAACTCCATTTAGGAGTAATGTCTAACCGTTACTCTAGAAATCTTCCATGTGGTTCAAGTAAATAGTAGTGTTTATGGTTAGAGCAGTGAAGTAGGAAGATTGGGTAAGGAAGGAGATGATAAATGAGAAGTCAACATCCTTGGTAGAGTCAGGGAATTCGACTTGGTTATGCTGAGGGTTGAGTGCCATTGTAAAAAAGGTGATGATGAAACAAGTTTGAGCAGGGTAAATTTAGTGTGAAGGAGGCTTTGGACAGTAAATTTTGGTAAAAAGATTAAAGTGATGAGTTGGGATTATTTAAATGGGTGAAATGGCGGTGTTGGGTGGATAAGGTGAAAAGATGGTTTGGGGTTAGATGTGATAGTGGCGGCAAGGTGAAAAACCATTCAAAAGATTTTGACATCATTAATAAAATCTTTGTTTTTTATTATGTGGGACCCAAAGGTTTTCGTTACTAGAGAAGTGTTCTTCTGAAGGTAAAATTATTCCGAAGTATTTTCTCATCCGAAGCCAAAACTTATTTCTGAAGGTAAATGAATTTACTTCCGAGAATAAGATTGTCTTCCTAATGAAGAAGTTTTTCAATCTTCGGAAGTAGTGAAGATACGCTTGCGAGACCAAAAACTCTTCGGAAGATAAAACTTTAGTTGAGAACATTGCCTTGGGAAGATAATGAACAGTTCTTCCGAGGGTAATTTTCTTTTCAGAAATACTCATGCTTAATCAATTGGGAAGAATAACCTTTTGTAAAAGGGCTTAGAATGTATTTGACAAAAGACAAGACACATTTTTAAAAGGTTTACAAATGAGATATATTAGTCAATGTTTATCATCCCAATAGCTGTAATGAGATACTTGAATCAACTTTGACTAATTTAATCAGGTTTTTCTCATGAATATCTCTAATGAAATTGCACCAGATATCAATGTGTTTTGTCTTGGAGTGCTTCACAGGATTTTCAGTGATGGAGATAGCACTGTTGTTTTCAATGTGGATAGGGGTGCTCATGAGGTTGAGTCCATAGTCTATGATCTATTTTTGAATCCAAAGCAGCTAAGCACAACAACTTGCAGTAGCAATGTATTCTGCTTTAGCAGTAGATTTAGAGACACAGGATTGCTTCTTGCATTGCCATGAGATGATCATTCCACCAAGAAATTGACATCCTCCTGATGTGGATTTCTTGTTAATGTTACAGCCACCATAGTCACTATCTGAGTAGACATAGAGATTGAAGGTGGAGTTTCTAGGATACTAGAGACCACGCTTTGGTGCTCCTTTGAGGTATCTAAGAATTCTCTTGGCGGCAACTAAATGAGAAACCTTTGGACCAACCTAATATCTTGCACAGATGCATGTAGCATACATGATATTAGGTCTACTTGATATGAGATACAACAGAGAACCAATGATTGTCATGTACTGATATTGATCAGTATCCTCCCCCTTAGAGTCAGGACAAAGGTCATGGTTTCTAGGTATGGGTGTCTTGGCTGATTTACAATCATTCATATCAAATCTTTCTAAGATATTAGAGACATACTTAGATTGATTGATAAAGAACCCTTCCTTCATTTGCTTCACCTTAATTCCAAGGAAAAAGTCCATTTTTTCCATGGAACTCATCTCAAACTTCTTCTTCATAATGCTCTGAAAGTCTTTACACATTTGGTCATTTGAAAAACCAAATATGACATCACCAACATAGAACCGAATGAGCACTATGTCTTTCTCAGACTTCTTAAAAAAAGAGTGTTATCAATGGTTCCTCTATTGTAACCATTCTTCAAGAGAAAATGAGATAGAGTCTCATACCACAGCCTAGGTGCCTGGTGTAGCCCATAAAGAGCTTTATCCAATTTGCACACATAGTTGGGGTGTTGTGGGTCTTCAAATCCTAGAGGTTGGCACACATAGACCTCCCTATCTACATTTCCATTTAGAAAGGCACACTTGACATCAAGTTGATAGACAGTGAAATTCTTGTATGCAGCTTAAGCAAGGAAGATTCTAGGAGCACTGAATTGTCTAGTAATCCCTTTTGAGTTATAGAATGAGTCAAGAACGTGATTCTTAAACTTAGTCCCTTGATCACTCCTAACTATCTTTACCTTGTGATCACTATGATTTATAACTTTAACAATAAAAGATTTTAAAGTTTTAGTAGTTTCATTTTTAGTTCATAAAAACAATATCCATGTAAATCTTGTAAAATCATCAACTATCACAAGGCAATATGATTTCCTTCCAATGCTTATTATTCTTGTTGGACCAAATAAATCCACGTGCAATAAGTGTAATGGGGTGGTGATAGAGTTAACCTCTTTGGATATGTGAGAGACTATATGTTGCTTTCCTTTCAGGCAAGCTACACAGTTGTCTCTATAGAAAAATTGCTTTTTGGGCACACCATGTACCAAGTTATTTTTAACCAATTTATTCATGGTTTTAAAATTTACATGATACATACGTTTATGCCACAAGGCAGGCTCATCACCATCAGCTTTGGAAAGAAAGCATGATACTTCCCCTAATGGGGAAGCAATATTCATATCTAGCTTGAACATATCCCCTTTCCTAGGAGATCTAAGAAGCACCAATTCCTGAGGAATTGTCATCCTAGGTTTGAGGATGATGCACTTATGTTCTGTGAAGAGCATTTGATGCTTTTGATCATAGAATTGAGAAACACTTACGAGATTGTGTTTAAGCTGCTTGACAAAGTTCACTTTATTGACAAAGTTCTGCCTAAAATATTATAACACCCCGAAAAGTCAAAACGAGTCATCAAGGATAATGGGCTTAATTAGTGGGTATTTATTAAAGGAAGGAAATGGGATATGGGCTAAATCAGGCTTATGGGCAAGAGCCTAAGTTATTAAGGGTCCATAATTAGCCCTGTAACACATTTAACCAGCCACCATCTCCCTCATTTGAACCCTAGCCTCCCAAATTCGTAGAGAGAGAAAGTAGAGAGAGAAAGTGAAGAAAACTCAAGATTTGGAGCTTCAAAGATTAAGAGATTGAAGATCTAGGTGTTGGAGCATCAAACCATATGAAAGGAGCAACAAATTCATGTAAGAATCAGCCTTTAAACCCTTCTTTAGATCAAACCCGGATTCTAGGGTTTTGGGTTTTGAAAACTTACAAAGAATCGCATAAACGTCACATTTTTACGTATTAAAACATGTAAAAAGCTTAGATATAGCCTCATGGATGATATACTAAGAGAATGGACGTAAAAAGTTGTGATTTTGGGTTAAAAAGCTTAGATATAGCCTCATGGATGATATACTAAGAGAAAACATGTAACTCATCCTCATCATCTTCACCATCATCTCCATCATCTTTAATCTTTAGGGGCTTACCCTTTGTTCCCTTCAATCTCAACATCATCTTCTTGTTCCTTTTCTCTAACCCCTAAATCCTCTAGACAGATATCATCACAAGCTTATTTTTAGCCTTTAGTGCATGGTGAGCTCGAACTAATGCTCTCTCATGAGCAGAGTTCTTCTCTGTCGGCTATGCAATCTGCTTGCCTTGGGCGGTATTGACCGCCATCAGCTAATTCATCTGGTTAGCTCTCAGGTCATCTGTAGCTACAAGCTTTAGCACCCGTCTACTTAGGCTAGCTAGCTGTTCCTCTAGCCCGATAGTGGGTAGAGTAGAGCTCTGTGTAGATGGGAATTGGGAGGATATGCCAGCTTCGTGAGTAGTGGGTGTAGTGGTGGATGCTGTATATAGGAGTAGGAATGGAAGTGGATTGTGGTGGAGATGTTTTGGGTATTGTGGGTGAGGTAGGTGTGAATGTATGAGTGGTGGTGGGAGTGTCAGTGGTAGTAGAGGTGGTAGTGTGGGAAACAGTGGTGGTGACAATGGTTGTTGTGACATCCGTCACCGAAGGTCCGTCTATTGACGTGTTTTGTTAACTTTTTCGGTAGTCAGTCATTCCTCATTTTTATAACCTATTTGTGTGGATACTATACTTGTGTGCTTGGTTATCCTTATGCTTGTGCTATCGTTGCTTGCGTTGTCATCATCTTAAAACGTTTTCTAAAATTGCCCCCGCTATCATTAAACGCACCATTTTTACATAAACTTAATGTTGCAAATACAACCATTTTTAAATTATAAATACCATTAACTACATTTTATCATTAATAAAATAAGCTTAATTAAAAACGTTCTTAACCGAAACAAAATTTGTGG
>BJCM01071939.1:0-29583 GCA_018326385.1 Flaveria bidentis | reverse complement strand
ATCATGAAAGTTGTACCTGAGGTTTGCCCAACATCCCTCTTATTTCTCAACTCTTTGAGATAGGTTGGACAATTTCTTTTCCAATGTCCTATCTCACCACACTAAAAGCATGGATCATTCTTTGTTACCTTAGGCTTCTTAAGCTTAGGCTTTGGAGGTTCTGTTTTAGCCTTCCCCTTCCCTTTGCCTATGATGTACCCCTTTCCTTTGGCAACATTTTCCTTAGGATCGGGGAATGGCCTTGTTGGACCAAAAGAACCAATGAGCCAGATCAGAAAAACCTTTAAGTCCCACAGACATCATGACAACCGAAGATGTCTACAAAACTGAAGACAACGGCTGAAAACATCCGCTGAAGACAACAGCTGAAGTCAACAGCTGAAGTCAACAGCTGAAGACAACAGCTGAAGTCAACAGCTGAAGTCAACAGCTGAAGACATCAGCTGAAGTCAACAGCTGAAGACATCAGCTGAAGACATCAGCTAATGTCAAAGTCTGAAGGCAACGTTTTCAGCAGTTTGTCATAATAGCTGAAGAAGTACTCTTCAGTAGTTGTGATGATTTACTCTTCAGCAGTTTTCTATCAGTAGTTATCGTTTTCTTCTTCAGTTGTTTTCAATCAGCTGTTTCAGTTTTCCTCTTCAGTAGTTTTATTTCAGTAGTTTTATTATTTATGTAAAACAGCTGAAGTACTTACACTTCAGCTGTTGTAGTTCAGTAGTTTTATATCAGCTGTACTTAGCGTTTATTGTAAGATGTCCTCAGCTGTTGTGGACATCTTCAGTAGTTTTATGTTAGTTTCAGCTGTTTGTGTATTCAGTTAGATGTCTCTATCAGGAGATATCTGTTGTCGTCTCATTTCTCTATAAAAGGAATGTTTGACCTAATTTGTAGCCGCCGAAGCTTGCGAGTAAATTAATACATTATCTTTGCCGAAAACTCACTCTTTATAGCCGTCACTGTTTGATTGAATATTCTTTGTGTTCTTGCTTAGATTTCGTCTAATTTTTGTACGATTCCGCTGCGTATTATAACCTAATTGTTCAAACCAGATCGTCGATCCCCAACAATCTATATATTTATCTGTCTATAACCTATCTATTGTTTATTTATTTGAAATAGTTATTCATATGCAATTATAATTATATTTTTATATTTTAAATTTTCAAACTACACTATTGCTATAAATATTTTCAAAGTATACAATTTTGGTAAATAAGTTTTCAAACTAAACTAGTTAGGAAGAAACTCACCATTTTGATGATGTTTTTGGGATTTTCGCCTTCAACGTTTCAATGGTGCCGGAGATGGTATCTCGCCATGCCTCTCCGCCATGAACCCCTTTCCATGGAGGAATCCCTCGCAGCCATGCTTAAAGAGTTGAAGTTTCTCCGTATGGATTCATCCCAAAACCATAAAATACTCATCACTTGCATGAACTAACACTCAAATTTATCAACAAACTTGGTCAATGTTATTGCAAAGTTCCATGAAACCTCCTCCTCTGCCCCTTCCGATTCCACCTTACCACCTCAACACCCACCACACACCTTGTTGTCTCAACAAACGCCTTTTCACAACCAGCTACCGCCTTTTGAATGTCAACCCATCTTGATTGGATGTTCCAAGTTAAGATCTACTTCATATATTATCATAATCTAGTGAACCATGAAAGGCTTAATCTTGGATGTTATGAATATGAGTCAAAGATGGGTCAATGTTCATGGGTTATTACGTGGATACTAGCATATTTGCATTGAAAATTTCAATTTTGTTTGTTTGGTTAAGTTAGTGGGTGAGTTAATTATGAGTCATATGTAGTGGGTAGTTTTTTTATTTTATTTAATGGGTTAGTGGTCTGTTTTTTAGGTAGTGGGGTAGAAAGTTACTTGTTTTAGTTTTCTTGTATATATACTTTGTTTGGTAGCAATGATGTGGGTTTTCTTTAAACGTACGCAACATTATAAAGCAAAATCATGTTCTTATTACTCATTCAATCAGCACGTGTAGAATAGTATGTGATTTGAGCTTTATTTTGTTTGATCTAAGTGGCCTGATATCCAACAAACCAATGCCATAGCCTAGCCATCTTATATTTCACGAATGATGCCTTAAGTTGGTATAAACACCTACCCAACAAACATTTGTTAGGGACATGGCCAGATCTCAAGCGGGCTTTATCACTCCGTATTGTCCGTCCACAGCCATCATGCTGCCTTATTCACTCTTAAGCAAAATACCACCGTTAGCATATTAAACTAAGTTTGAACACCTTTCCAATCTGGTCGTTGGTTTATCACTCGAAACACTTAAGAATTGTTACATCTCAAGTCTTAAACTGGATATTCAAAGAAAACTTGTCAACCTTTATCTTCACATGTTACGTCAAACTTATGGGTTAGCTTGCTTAATCGAAGACAAACTTCAAGTCGGGATCCTACTTCCTACCATGAAGAAAGCCGACTTCCGCCTTCTCAATCTCCATTAAAAGGTACTAGGTTTATGTTGATGATACTAAAAACACAAGTAAATATAAGATAGAACAAGAACAAGAACAAGAACAAGAGCAAGAGCAAGAACAAGAACAAGAACAAGAACAAGAACAAGAACAAGAACAAGAACAAGAACAAGATAGTATTTGGTTTTCAAGAATGTTGTATATTTCTCTCAAGTTCTGTTACAAATATTACAAAGCATAGAGATAAATATAAGTATTTGAGATACTTTATACTATATTCTACAACCGATTATACTTTGAAAGTCAGTTGGAAACACTAATCTAGACAATAAGATCAATGTATAGTCAAAAGGCAAATTGTCGTTTGATTTGTTACTTTGACATATCATAGCTCACATTCTAATATATTATAAAAATGATAAAAAAATACAAAAGTAGAAAGTTACAAACCAATGACCTTAATCTACAGTTGAAAAAAGTATGAAGCTTTTCATCAACTTATATAAATTGGCAAGTCTTTAGAAGTGGCAACAGAAAGTTGTTTTTTTGTTAAAAGGTGATAAGAGAAAACATGTCTTCTCTATTTTTAGAAGAAATCAATCTTTGGCTTCGGAAGATTTTTCCTCTGAAACTTCAGAATTTCATCTTTGGCTTTGAAAGATTTGATCATTTGGATTCGGAAGATCTTACACTTAGCATTATTTCTATTAGTTGTGTAAAACTTTCGAAGTAACTTTCTCTTGAACTTCATACATGCATGCTGAGAGCTCTTTTGGTTGTTTTAGTTGCATCAACTTTTAAGTGTAAACCTTACATTTATGTTTTAGATATGTTTTGCATTTTACATTTAATCCGAAGCCCATCGATCTTGAACTCGATATTTATACGAACCCATGATACACAACCAAGTCCTGCAATTCTAAGCATAGTTGCATGTTTTTTTAAGTATTGCAATATTGTTTCCAATATTAGGTATTTTATTTATTCTATTTCCTTATTTACACTAATTGGACTATGTTTAAGCATTACCCATGTACCCCACGTAGCTTTGCATATTTATAAAATTTTATTTTTTTAGAAAATTTTATTTTTATAGAGAAGGTATTATATTTGATTGAAGTATAATAGTAGGAAATTGCAGCAGCTCTATTTTACTTTTTTTTTGTGTTTTACATTTTGATGGAGAGACCATCGATCTCGAACTCGGTATCCGTAGGAACACATTATACCCAAACAAGTCCCACGCATAGTTGCAAGTTTTTACTTTTTATTGTTTAAATTATAAAGTATTGCATTCAGTCTATTTTAATATTTCTACTAATTAGATTATATTTATGCATTACCCATGTATCCCATGTAGCGTTACAAGGTTATATAATTTTATAAATTTTATATTTATAAAGGGATTCGTATTTGCATTGAAGCAGGATAAAAGAAGATCGCAGCAAAGTCTATTTCTTTGATTTGTATCTGTGTTTATTTCAATCGGTGGATCACCTATCTCAAACTCGGTATCTATCATTTGGTGTTTTTATTCTTGTACCTAATGCCTCCACAATTGGAGGAGCCAGCCAACAATTAAAGAGTTGTTTAACAATCTTCATCAACTCGGACACACATACAACATTACAGTTGACGAGGCCATGCTGTTAGAAAAACGACACTTAGTCTTGGTTATTTCGGCCATCTTGCAGGAAAACCTACTCTATCGCCACACCATGAACCTCCACCAACACCGCTACATAATTATCTACCTTTAAAAAGCTTTATTATTTTGAAATTCAGCAACACAAAGTTGGAAATAATTTTTTTTAATATTATGTTAGTGTTACTTGTTTCATTTGAGAGACTGCCGATCTTGAATCTAGTATCAACCAGCATACTTTAATTTATTGAATAAAAATTAGCACTTGATACCGAATTCTTAAAATGTCCAGATTATTACTCACCGACATAGATATATACGTGTCTTGCTGAGCCTGAATATCTCCTTAAGCCGTTAGCCGTCTTGATTGTCACCAATCGCCACACAACCCAAGTTGCAAGGTTTTATTTAATCGCGTTTGATTTGGTATTGCGTTGATCTCTATTTAACTTACGTAAATTAAAAATAATGATAAACATAATATTTGATGTAACACTAAATCCTATGACAACAAAAACTACGCTTACATTGTAGTTAAAGTAGAACAAGAAATTGATAAATGAAAGATGAAATCTATGCATGTCACTCATTGAACAAATCGAAGAGGACTAGGGTTGACAGTGGCATAGGACAGAAGCTCGGGATCTCGTTCGAATATCTCCATTTCATCAGGACTCAATGTGACAATGGCTTCAACACCACCACCCGTTGGCATGTCATTCAAAGCCAAAACCCTCGCAGCTCCAGCATTCATCGCATAAAACCATATCGGCTTTCCCCATCCAAAGTTCAACTCATACATTCCACTGTTCAATAGGCTTGTAGTAAACATGCAGTCGCCTTCGCTTGTCGCATCTGCTAGTTGGTGTACTTTCCTTAATATGTCATTGAATGTCTCTAGCCCCTTCTCTCCTTTCATGGACTCAATGTGACACGAGTTTATTTTCGCTATTGATTCTCTCACTTCACCCATCAGGGTTGGCAAATCTAGCTGTCCATGAGGAAAGCATATTGCACAAGCTACATCAATAAGGTTTCCAATGGATTCTTTAGGCAGAGGCGGTGATGCCCTTTTGCGAAAATTCACCGCTGATAGTAAAGCATGAGGTGACAATGGACCAAATGGTCTTACTTTTGATGCTGCTTGGGCTGCAGCCTTCCAAACTACAGCACTTGTGGCTTCCATGCGAGTTGGTGGATGTGTTGAGCTCGCCCTCGCAACTGGTTGTGCCTTGAGAAGAGCCAAAGCTGTAGAGTCGAACACGAATCTTTTAGTACTAAGCCTTTTGGTGGCTAGTAACTTTGAAGGCACTGAGTATTCTAAGCGATGGTTATTAGGAAAGATCTCAGAAGCAATGAAACTTGAGGAAACAATTTCCGATGAACCTCGAGCAGTTGCTGCCCATGCTTCCATAAACATATAAAAGGTTTGCCCGTCAAAAATCTTGTGTGACACGCTTGTGGAAAGCCCAATCCCACCACACTTGAAAATGTTCACCTAACAAACATATTTCAGTTCTAACTTGTTTATCTAAAAATCAATGTATGATAATCAACTGTTAAACTTTAATTACCTGAATACCAATAACATAATTTCCTATGGAAGATTCTACAGTGCAAGGACTTTTAGGCATTAATCCTCTTACTCTATCATCATCCGGATGACCAAGAAAATCTTCAAGTGCCTCGTTGACTCGAGTCTCTATATAATAGATTCCTTCATCGTTACACTCAATATGCAAGTTATCCTTAACTTTTCCGGCAAGAGGATAGAATATGGTTAGAATCTTAGATAAAGACTCTTTAAGATGTCTTGATCTTTTAGTTACGACATCCGCAACAATAGCATTGTCGGTGTTAGGAAGAAACAAGATCAAAGGGGTGTAGACATCGTACATATACTGGTCTATAATTGACAAGTTGTAGATTCTTAGGTGATCAGGAGTCGGAGAAGATGGTTTGATGGCTTCTCTCGAAATTATTTCAAGATCTACATTCTTAACTTCGTTTTCAATCTTGTTACCATTCGGCAACCTGCAATAACAGTAATAAACCACGACGAAAGGACGTTAGAAAGTAGTTCATGTTAAGACAACATGATAGAAACTAGAAAATCAGGGACTGATTTATTAACTGAAAATATGAAAAAAAAACAATATAGTTGGCCCGATTCGAGAGGGGCTAGTCTCCAAAACAGGAACACGATAAACCAAATAAACAAGACAAGCAAAACTAGAACAGGAAAATGAGAATTTAAAGGTAAAATGAAGCAATTCTTATTCCTAATTTCAGCCCCTTCATTCAGCTCCTAGTTTTCAGCCCACCATTAATTCAGCCCTAAACTTTTGCTCCTTGTTGACTGGGTTGTAACCTGCCCTAAACTTTTGCTCCTTGTTGACTGGGTTGTAACCTGCCCCACCTTGATCCACTGGATCTCTATCAGTATACTTCAAACTAAGATGTATATTCCTTTATTACTTAGCTGTTTCCTGCTTTTGCTTCCATGAGTCCGTTGCGAATCTGATCACCAATTTCTCTAACATGGCCAGGCC
Source organism: Flaveria bidentis (assembly GCA_018326385.1). Lineage (NCBI taxonomy): Eukaryota > Viridiplantae > Streptophyta > Magnoliopsida > Asterales > Asteraceae > Flaveria > Flaveria bidentis. Next base: position 22,928 of record BJCM01071939.1, on the reverse strand, counting down.
CGTGGGGTATGAAAACGGTGGTGTTGCTCGATGAAATTCCAAGATCTTTGATGGTGTCAAAGTATTGTGTGATCATAATAAGATCCATTACCTCTTTTGCAGATGCACCTTCCACTTTGTGTGAAAAGTTCAATATGTTTTCCCTTAATCCATCTGTTATGGCTTGTCTCCGTCTTGCTACACCCACTCCCCCCAGATACTTGGCTTCAGCTTCCGCTTCTGCTTTCTTAACTTGAAGGATCTTATCAGCTTCTCCTTTGTATACACTAGCAAGTTGAAGCCTTTGTGCTGCAAGACAAATAAAAATAAAAAATTAGACAAAAAGGTGTATTTTAGTAAGGTAGTAAGACGATATTAGTTTGTTTTTAAAGTATATGCTCATACGTGATGATGAACAATAAGAATTAAGGTACAAAGCAAAATGTAGAAAATAGTGTTTGGATGATGTTTACAGTTGTAATAATCACATCTATGCAAATTCAAATTAGTAAAAGTATTTAATGACAATAAATAACACTTACGTGAGACGCTTTGTAAAAGGGGAGAGAATTTTCTCGAATCTTGTTATAAGGGGTACATTTGTAATTTTATTAATGATAACAAAGGTTATAAACAGACAGATGTGCTAAATAATAAAAATCGGATTTCCCTTCACTTCTAAAAATTTCATAATTGAATATCAGCTAGTCCTTGGTTATAGTTCAACTACTTGTAATCAACTTCCCATGTTTTAGGTTTCATATAATACAAGGAAAATTTCATAATTAGAAAATCAATAAGAAATATACTTCTGTATATTAACAACAAAATTCCTTCATCTTACAGTAATGATCTATAAAATGATACTTCTGTATTTACTTGAGTTATATATCTTTATGTATATCCAACAAACCCGACTCTAACTAGTAGGTAGCTAAATTGCAGATGTTAATGCACAATTGGCAGGTCAAATACCTGCGTTAATCTCATTCATTGCTCTACGCACAGAGGGGTTGGGTATGATGTCCACTATCAGTATGTGCTCTATAGAGTACCCATATTCTCCCATCACCTGACATGTAGCACAGCCAATATTATCTCAAAGTTCAAACATGGTTGACCTCAAATGATTAGAGGCAAAACCGTACTTTAATATGGTTTTAAACCATGATCATATCATATAATCAGCCTTATGTTGTATGTTGTGCTTTAATATAATCAAATAAATAAACAATGTGATGTATAATGTCAAATTACCTTCTCAAGTTCCTCCAATACAGTTTTTGCAACTTCTTCCTTTTGCTTCTATAGACATTCTTGGAACCTGTGCTCTTACCACTGAAACAAAGTATTCATTGAAAACACTGATAATTCATACAAGATTTTAACAAGTTTAGAAAAACAATAAAAAGTATTTTGGGTCAACATAACCCGACATAATTTCAACCCATATCTACCCTGGTCCTAACATCCATTTTGCCACCTCTATGGATAGAGGCAACATCAAGAAGTTAGATGTTTTAAGAGTTTTAAAATTTACCATCAAAAACATATGCTTGAATTTGTTCCCGGGGGTTCTGCAACTCATAGAACGCATCATCAGCATTTTGCTTTATTACTCGGTACTGGATGGAGGAAATAATTTGAACAAATACATTGTCCTGCAAAGTAAAGAAAATTAATATTATTCTGGCTTCTAAACCTTTTACGTACAATTTTATATTGAACTTTTAAGAAGAACTATTTTGAGAAATGTAGCTGATCTACAGTATAAAAACACAAAACACAACAACTCTGAATTTGAGAAGTATGTACTCTGCCACACAAATGTAACTTTTTCTGAGGAAGAAATCTAGTGTTATATAACCTCAATCCACATAAAGCTAATGACCAGAATCAACTAATCATACATGATACTAAATTTTCTACTGTCAAGCAGGAACACACTGTTGTATGCCTTAATTTAGTATCCATAAATGATGAACAAATTTAGACATATCAAAATGATGAAGTTACTGCTCAAGAGTGTCAAAAAACCACACTCTACACAGGTTGCATAGATAGAAAGAATACAAGGTTGCACAGATAGAAAGAATACAATTAACACACACACACACCCAATCATCATCCTGAATGAAGTGTGTGACGTCATCAAATTTCTAAACAGGTTGCATAGATAGAAAGAATACAAGGCACCAAAGAGGCAAAGAATAGTCACATCTAGTCCTGAGAAATTCAAGAACTTTTATAGTATTCAAGGAAAGGGATGGCTTTCAAATTCTGCTTCCTGCAGAGCTCAGGTAGTTAAATATATAATATTAGAACTTTTATGGGCAGTGTTATGCTTATCAATACCATGTTTTGGCACGATATTTGTTCATTGCAATTGTATTATAAACCATTCAACCATTGTCAAAAATCCAATGTATTTCCTACTTTTCCCCAAACAGAACAATAAGAGAAAAAAGCAACATGATGATAAAGAAAGATCATAGAATCATATATACCCTGATAATAGGGCTTCACTAATCAACCCTAACTTGGTTCTATTTGATCCATCCCTCATGTTTAAATACCAAACAATCAACAGCTACAATCATATCCTAACAATTCAAATGAACTTACATGACAATCCAAATCCCAGATCCTATAATTACTAATTAGGGTTTAAACACACAACATACATCACATCACAATCCATACGCACCATAATCACAGAACCTATGATCAATCAATCAATCAATGATAATGATTAATGAAGTAAAAGATGACCTTGGTTTTAGTCTCGATTTTGACTTCAAGAGAGTGAATTCTGGTGGAGAGAACGCCGGCGAGATACTGACCGTCGCAAGGGTTGAAGAAATTGAGGCCTGGTTGAGCCAATTTCTCGAATCGACCCCATTTTTCTACAATTCCGACGTAGCTTGATCTATGCAACCCACAAATACACACGATGTGTTCCCCATCACATACGAAGATCTTCGATCGCTGTGGATGTATAGATGATGTATATATATGATGTGTATGTGTATCAAGTGTATCTGAATTGCTGATATGTGTCTCTCAAATGCTTCAATTTGTTATGTGTGATGATATTATCATCAACGTAGATACTGAAGCTGCATAGGCGAAGAAACCGTGTTCGTGTATACTCCCTCGTGTATGAAATATGAATTATGATCATAGTGCCCTTAATAGTCCATATGCATGATGCAAGGAATATAAGATATGAATGATTAAATTACAAATTATGTTCTTTTATTAACATATTATGTTTTTATAATTTTATAATTATATGGAATGTTTATCTTAAATATATTTTGCATATTTATCATTCTTAAACTAATCTTTATCTAAAGTTACAGTTAATTTAGGTATGTGACACTCACTCACATGAGAGGCGTTTATGTATTTTACATACATACAATAAATCAAAAATATTTTTAAGTCATTTTATTTTTATCGCCTTCATGTTAGAGTGTTCAACATTGGATATTTAAAAAATTCGGATAGTAAAAATCACTCTGTATTCGTATCTAAAATTTTAGATATCCGAAATTCAGATATCTAAAATTTCGGGAACGAATAGCGATTCAGATATTTGAACTTTTTTTTGCCATAACTAGATATCTGAAAACATCAACAATAATGTTAATGAAATCACATGTTGTATTGGTATAATTAAAATCATATTTCCTTTGAAAACCACATAATAAAAAAACAAGTTCCAATTGATCATCGTAGTCATGTCATAACTTGCGAAAAATAGTGTGACACTAAGAGACTATAATCAAACCGAGATAAAATACCATTTGCCCCATCCCATGTACATTCAAACAATGAGATATCATTTTAAAAAATATGCAATCGTTCAACCTGTTGGTCAGATGTTAGCATGACTAACCACGAAAGAGGGTGTCAACCTCAATAGTACTATTCATATGTTTCACGACTAATTCCATAGCTAATGGTTATAGTTCGAGCTACCGGGAACTTTCATCCATGCAATAAAGAAATATAACTCAAGATTTACATAAGAATCAATTTTTGGTTGAATCTCGTTTTCTTGTTATTGTCCAATTAGAAATAACATCTAGAAATATAAACATGTTTTTCTCTCAAATATAATTAATATAAAGGGGTTGTGAACTCACTTGATATGTGTAGCAGTAAATCAAATAATTTCATCAATGGAATCAACCTACTTGTGTCCTAAATCATTTAAGACGTGTCTAGGTCTAAAATTGGATCTATATATCATGAATTAAGTTCACCCAAATAGCTACCCTAAAGATAAAATACTTTATGTTCCTAAACATTTGGACTCGACAAATCATTGGTAATATGTTTTTAATTTCTCAAAAATATATTTTTACGATATATATAAATATAGATGCCACGTAAACTCATGTTTCTTTCAATAATTCTCGCATGAAATTTATGTTTAGTTTATAAATTATATACTCATAGTAGCACGAGTCGTAACTCATCTGAAATGGTAGATAAGCATGTATATAAATTGCATATTTATTTAGTAAATATACAATGAAGTAAGTATTGTACTTATGTAAAAAATGTATATATATTCATACTCAACAATATTCATAAAATATGATGTTTATATAAAACTGAATATATGATTCTTACTAGTATGTATATATACTTATTTATACTAATAACTATATCTTAGAATTACCTATTCACAGGGAAGTCATATATACGTAAAGTGAATACATACATCATATGAAATCTTTTTTAGTCTAAGTCGTTAATTTTTACTATCATTATAGTAAGATATGTTTATATATAAGTCTCGATACTTGTGTGGCTCTTTTTTTAACTTTTAAAGGTTAACCAACTTAATAATTTTACTCTTATTAAAAGTTACTAGCAAAATATATCAAACACATTATATAACTCTTAAAAATCTCTTTAATTAACCAAGTATTATAGGATAACTAAGTTGTTTATGTATTAACATTTATTTTTATTCATGAGTTTTTAAACATAATAACATTACTTGGGTGAATCATTTTTATAAAATTGACTAATTATGCATAAATATAGGTTTTTAAGAGATTAATACTTACTTAGAGCAAGCAAGGAGCCGGTTTAGATAGTAAATAAAGACTCTTAAGTTTACAATCTTGAAATTTTGATCTTGAGACTTGGACTAGAGACTTAAACATGAAGTTTTGTGTGTGAGAGCTTTGATGGGTGTTAATGTCTAGGAGTAAAAGTGAGAAAGAGCTAGAGAACTCTAAGTGGTGGTGATTGCAATATAAGAGTTTAAAATGATGGATATGAGTGGGTATGTATAGTGTTGTTAATAAACTTAGAAGCAACTAAAAATGTTAGTATATAACTAAACCTTTGGAGTGTTTGAAAGTGAAATGGGGTGTTCGGATGATAGGGGAGCTGACTTAGGAATGGGTGGTATGATCATATGTTTATTGTATTATAAAGTTCCTAATTATGTAGAAAGATTACGATGAGGATGGTCATTTATAATAAAATAAGAAAACATGTTAGTTGGATATGGAAATGGGATTAAATGATTTTTAATGTTTGACTTCTTTGTTTTAGTTTTCTAACGTCAAAAAAATAGACATGATGTAGTAAGGTTTATGAATAAATAATGAAGATAGGTTGTATGTTATGATAGTCTTGCAAGTTCATGTATGGTCATTTGAATTAAAATAATACATCTCAAAAAAATTTAAGCATGTGTACATTTGTTTTATAAAATTGGTCACATCCATGCATCCATGCATCCATGCATCCATGCATCCATGCATCCATGCATCCATGCATCCATGCATGCATCCATCCATCCATGCATGCATGCATCCAAACATACAACCATCCACCCATCCACGCGTCCACGCGTCCACGCGTACACGCGTCCACGCGTACACACGTCCACGCGTACACGCGTCCACCCGTCCACGCGTCCACGCGCGCACATGCGCGCACGCTCACGCGTACATGCGTACATACACCATTGCTAAAAACAAATTATTGAATATTTAAAGATAGTGTGAATCAAAATTTTGTCTTAGTAAATCTTGAAAAATAATTACAACATTACTATACAACACGTACATACACGCGTGTATAAATATATATACTTGCGTATTCGTGATTTCAAAATCTCTTTTTTTAAAGAAACAATCCTTTTTTACCATACTTACACACACATAGATATGAAAGAGTTTGTAGGGTCGTAAACTTATGTGCAACTAATTCCTATAATTCACATATTTGAATTTTGACTATCCTATCACCAACGTTCACGTTCATTGAATTGGTTAAAAGAAGTAAGGTCTCATAAAAAAATAGATGAAACAACTTATGTACAAATGGTTTTTTTAATATATTTGAAATGACCTAATTAACCAAAATTAAGTCTAATCATTCACATGTTTCATGTAATGAGATAAATATACAAACGAGGTTTAACCTGAAATTGCTTATTGTCACATCAGTGATGGCGTAAGTTAGCATTGATAACCCATTTGTTTAGTATTTAAAATTTTAGCTTAGAAAAAAACATAATAAACTTTTATAAAAATACTACAACAATAACAAAATACTAAAAACACGTGCCGAATATACAATGTCACCCACCGCATTGCGCGGGTACCCTTCTAGTTTTTTTAACTAGCTTAATCACCGCCAATCATTCTAGGAATTAATTTTGAATCTATGATATCAATAATTTCAAATCTTACGATCACAAATCCTTATTTTTATATAACCGATTTAAAGTTAAAACGATACCATCTTAATTTTAATAAAAACATATTTGTGTTTACGTATTTGAATTATATATTCATAACTTTTAACCCGTGTAATACATAGGCTAGCTAATAACCTAGTATCATATATAGAAACAACTATGAAGTAATAATTATGTAAATCTACCTGGAGATATAAGGATGGACATGAACGGCTCATTTCTTGATGTTGCACAAGCGAGATGGGTATAGTATCTGCATTTCTCGCATTTATAAATCCAAAGATTCTCATTAGAAAATGCTTCATGGCATATCCTACAACGTAAGTTTATTATGTTTATAAAATCCTCACTAACGTCGAAGCATCGATTGTCGAATTACATAAATTGTCTGTTCCTTACTGCTCGTTCTAACTTCCTATGTAGTGATCTGGACGTCTCTGCTTCATTTTATGCTTTCAATTTGCGTTTTAGGTATGGTTCTCTAGTGCTCGTTCTTAAAAAAAGGGCATAAGAGTTAAATGATTTATTTAAGTCTTAATTACTTAAAGTTTTATTAATTACAAAATGTCAAATTACATAAATGCCTCTCATGTGAAGGGCACGTGATTAACATAACTGTGAATTTGGATGGAGGTTAGCGTAAAGGATAATCTATATGTGATTTTAAAAAAGAACAATGACATAAATTGTAATTATTGAAACTTACGGATATATGAAGTAATTTTATATATTAATAAAAGACATAATTTGTAATTCACTGATAGCAAATGTTGGGCATTTAATTTACGGGTTTGAATCGGGTTGCACCCAGGTTGGGGAGCTACCAAGTTGAACCCTGGTTAGGTTCAGGTTAAATCCAGTAATTAGGTTGGATGTGCACCTCTATCGCTATCGCTGTGAAGTCAACTTATTCTTTGTGGGCTTGCTACTGTAGCAACTCGTGAGCCCAAACTCCCTTTGTATGGGCTTTTTAACCTATGATGGGCCAAAATATATATACACCACACAATGACCAGCAAAACGCTCACTGAAATCTTTCAAGGGTTTAGGGTTTATACTTCTACGCCTCTTTCTTTTTTTGATTTCATTCAAGGTCAGTCAATTTTCTCATTAATAATCTCCGTATATTCGTTGATTTTTATGTAACCATAGTTCGATTTTTGTTTATTAAGTTTAGGGTTTTGAACTTTACAGTTTCGTGTGTAATTATACATTTTTTCATATAATTACTGTAAAAATCTCTCATTTCTTGCTGAAATCGTGTTAATGTTGTTCTAGATGAGAATTTGTCAATAGAATATCAGTTTATGTAGTTTAAACTCATGATCACTATGTAATGATGATCGATATCTGCATAGATGTAAACACGAATAATCTTCGTATTTTTATTGATATTTACGTAAACGTTAGTTTTATTTTTGATTCTGTAAGTTTAGGGTTTCGAATTTTACAATTTCGTGTGCAAGTAAGCATTTTTTCATATGATTACTGTTAAAAATCTCAGATTTTTTGCTTTCGTAAATGTTCTTCGATCTGAAAATTGGTAGATAGAATATCAGTTTCTGTAGTTTATACTCATGATCAGTATGTAATGATTGATAGATAGCTGCATAGATGTTGATTGATCTTCATCTTGTTCATAATAAACATAGATTTTGTTGATTGAAGGTTTTTTTTCATAAATATTTATAACAGATTACTAAATGGCTGTAAAGAAACCTACACCAAAGCTGTTGGAGACATTGCCAGAAGATCTTGATCTAGAAGCTTCTGAATCTGATCACGAACCCGAATCAGAGTCTGGGTCAGATTCAGAAGCAGATGAAGATGTTAAATTAGCCGAACCTTCAAAAACCGCGATATACAACAAAGAAGGAATACTTGATAAACTTGCAGACATCAGTTGGCCCGAGGATGTAGAATGGATGCATAAACTGTCTCTTGACATTGAACAAGAACAAGAAGTAGACGTTAACGATGACCTGGCACGAGAGCTTGCATTTTATACTCAAGCTTTAGAGGGGACGAGGCAAGCTTTTGTCAAGTTCCAAACAATGGGCCTCCCGTTCCTCCGGCCTGCTGATTATTATGCTGAAATGGTGAAAACCGACACTCACATGGAGAAAATAAAGGGGCGGCTTTTATCTGAAAAGAGAAGGATTGAGGAAGCTGAGGAAAGAAGAAAGGCCCGAGAGAACAAGAAGAAGGCGAAAGAAGTACAGGCTGAAAAACAAAAGGAACGGGCGAAACAGAAGAAAGAGGAGATAGAATCGGTTAAAAAGTGGAGGAAACAAAGAGAGCAAAGCGGGTTTCAGGGTGGTGATAAAGATGGGGACATGGGTTTATCTTTTGAAAATGGGAGAGAGTCGGAGACGTCTAAGAAGAACAAACGGGCGGGGGTTTCACCGTGGGACAGGTCTGGTGGGAAAGCGAAGCAAAGTGGCGTGAAAGGCGGGAAAGGTAAGAGGAAGGGTAGAGAGTTTAGGGATTCAAAATATGGGTTTGGAGGAAGGAAAGGGATGAAAAAACAGAACACTGCTGAAACTACAAACGATTTTAGAGGGTTTAACAAGAGTGATTCTTTGCAAAACAAGAAAAGAAAGAAGTGATGATGACTTTGAGGTCAGATTGTTGTTTTGTTCATGTGTTGAATCTTATATTTGTTTTTATTATTCCTGATGTTTTAGTTGGTACTACAATGTTTAATATTTGTCTTTAAATTTTGTCTTTTTGGTGAATGAAGCGTTCTAGCTTTGTCAATGAAAGAATTGAATTTGGAATTGAGTTAAAAGGATCTGGATTGGACTTGAAATCTATGAAAGAATGGAATTTGCAATGCATTAAGATGACAAATCAATCATAAAAGAATTAGATTTTTCGTTGCCTGTGACCGATGGCAAAAAAATGGAAAGCAGCATTGCTCGTTTATGCTAGTGGTATGTTTAAAAGAACAATAAAGTAATATATTTACACTTTAGCAAGTCATACTAAGCTAGTATTTATGTTTACTTTTAAATGGTATTTGGTTGTGTTCATAAACAGCACGTGCAGAACATTTACAGATGGAACTATTCTAACACAAACAAGAAATACATTTGTTTTAAGTGTTCATTAATCTGTTTGGTTAAAGATAAATGAAAGTACAAGAACAAATCCTCTTTACGTACGTTTAATCGCTTTACACGCAATAGTCATATCTATCTTTAATATTTTGATGGAACTATCTTAATATTAAGTTTTCTTGCTTGCCCTATTTTTTCTAACTGTCCTATTCTAGTCATACCCTATTTCAAATTAAATCTACTATATATGTTTCAAATTAGACTTGAACTCACCATATTAAAAATGATGAACATATACATTTTCCACTAGATTATGCTAGTGGTTGTTGGTTGAACATGTAGATATGATTCATTTCAATGTGAATAGAAGCCTGCCAATAATAAAAGCATATATAAAAACATATGCTGGTCAATAAAAAAATCTAGCTTTATTTTCATAGAAGATGACAACTTTACTCATGTCATCCTCAATCTAATCTCACACCATCTGCAATTGGTGATTTGAAAACATGCAAAAGGATCATTAACAAGCTAAATGGCCGTTGAACGTGTTTTCAAACAACCATTTGCAGGTGGGGTCAAATCTCATGCATTTCTGTATTTTAAATGACCATTTAAGCATAAGATGAAACGATCGTTTGATTGTTATGTCAAATCTTATTTATGGCCCTTGAATTTTAAACGACCTTTTGAGTTTGGAGGTGGTATAGGTATAACCGGCACTAAGAATCATCTTGCTGGGTAAACAGTCTTATGATTTGGCCAATCATGCAACCAAATAATTTAAAGTAATTTTGTAAATTAGTTGGTGGTCGCTTGTAAACAAAATTATTTTTATTACTCTTGAAGTCAACTCTCATTAGCTTTCACACTACACCTCAATCATCCAAAAGCTTACGCAGCACACTCTTCTTCCTCCTTATATATAAATTCTCCTTCATCTGCTGCATCAAATTACACAAATCAAACACCATGATTGAATTGATCACAGTTAATGCTTCAAATCCACACATCATCTTTCTCATCTGCAATTTAATAATATTCATTCTCATTCTTGTTAGCTTGGAACCCACCTCAACTTCTGATCAAGAAAACACTGCTACTGTGATTCTTCAACCGCCACCGCTGCCTGCTGCTAACAAGAAGAGTGAAACCACCACTAATCAGACTGCCCTGCTTCAAGAGAGTACCACTATCAATGTGTTGGTTGACGTTGACCAAGTGTCGTATGATTGCGACTTATCGGTCAATGAGCCCGAGGAGGAATTGGAGTTGCAGGATGATGAACTCAGAAGAAAAGTGGAAGAATTTATTGAAAAGATTAACAGAGGTTGGAAGGCTGAGAAATTGAGTTTAGCATTGACTCATTAAAGTCTAATTGTTTTTGGGTCAAGGTCAAAGTCAAATGTCAGAAGCAATGAGATGCAAAATTGTCAATTTTATCAGGATGGCTGGATAGATAATTAGATAATAGAATGAACATAGTTTGAATTATTAAATTCACTTCAATCAGAGCATTGCGATCTTTTTGTGTATTTTCTTGGGATATAATATTTTGTTTCCGGGTGGATGTTTTGCTTCTAGTTAAACTTGTTTGAAATATGAATATCTAAAAGCTTACTTGAACATCAACATAATATTTATTTATTTATATAATATTAATTGATAACTTTGGTGTGTTTAGTGAGTTGTATTATGTGTTTAGTGTGTTGTATTTATTTTTTTCTTTTTCTTAAACTTTAATTTTTGTTATATTAACATATTACTTTTACATTTTCTTCAATTTAAGCTTAATAATTTTTTATTTTCAACTTTGATCCCCCATACTTTTTATATTATACAATATTTTTGTTTTGTGTTTCCGTCTAAATTTTGCGAGTAACACACCACAACACGTGTGTGTAGTTCAACACTTTTACCCTTATTTTTTTTTCAGTTTAACGACCATGTTGCAACACGCTAGTTTCAAATTGACTTACTTATTGTTTTATATGTTTTATTTTTCGCTTACGTGATTCAACATTTTTACGTTTACTTTTCGTTTGATTTTATTCTTTTGTTTTTTTATTTACTTTTTAAATTCAAGCTTTTTCATGTTGGTGATAACTTGTGGCTATGTGCCAGTGGTGCCATTTGATGGGCTTAATACTAGTTTAATTTAATTTATTTTTTTTTATTTCTTCTTTTTTTTCTTTTGAGTTTTCGTGTATACTGGCTCTTGTGAAAATGTTAAGGGGATATCTTTTCTAGAGATGGTTTTGTGATTTGAACTATTTCCGCTACACTACATTTGACTTATTAAACAAGTCACAAATCCCCAACACTTGTACACACAACTGTTGAGCTTCTTTGGATCACTTCCGTACTTAATTTGTTGTTTGTTACGTATAACTCTTACAAGTCCACCTACATTATAGAGTGGCAACATTTGTGATACTTAGCTAACAGTAAATTCAGTGTTTCATTAGTGTACAAAATATCTCGATATTGATCTACATTTCATATGAAGCCATAGAGTTTGCTATGTTCCTATCGCAGTTCAGATTGTAGATATTCTGACTAACGGGTTGTCTGCCACGCGCTTTAACACTTTTTTTGTCCAAGCTTCACATTGGACAAGTTTCATTTAACTAGGCATAATCACATATTAGAGTTAGTTTGTGTCCAAGTTGACTTGATTTATGAGATATACAAATACATACAAACCATTGTTATACCTTTTTATTCTATTGTGTTTAACCTGCACGTTTATTTCGATTGTTTTTCTGCTTTTTGTATTTCTTGTTCCTATATTTAAAAGGAGAGAGAAATAAAACGATGTCCTAAAATTGAATTTTTTTTATCTTGAATTCTTGAAATCTTACCCATTTAAGGTCAGCAGAGATCTCATGCGTATATTATTAGAGTGAGTTATAATTGTAGGAGGCTTTGCTTAATAGGAACTAGGAAGGGAACAAATGTTACAAAACTGATTATTACTTATGACTTGATGGAAGATTTTTCTAAATATGTTAGAAACAAGGTATTTTACCCCGTCTCATGTTGCCCCAGCATCATACGCGGAGTGATGACGTATAGATTACAATAGAGCCGACTAGTTTCGAAATTAATTTTATGTCAGTAAGTAGTAAGTAGAGTGAATTGAATTTAAACCGTTGAATAAAAACATATTATATTTAATCCAACTTTTTTCCAAACAAAAATTATGTCGAAATACAGACTTACAATCACACCGACTTGCTTACGAATTAAATTTACGTCAAAACGTGTTATATTTGACCCAACAAGTTTTCAAACAAAGTTTACGTCGAAACGTAAACCAACCCTAAGCATACATAAAAATAAACACAAAAACATTTTATATTTGACCAAACTAATCTCTAAACAAAACTATGTCAAAACATAAACATATGTCAAAATATAGACATTGTAAAAGTGTATATAAAGTAAACATTTTATATTTGACCCGTCATTTTTTATTACACGTAAACAGACTCGAATTTATATAGTACCCGGGCGGTAAAGGCCATTGGATAGATGCATGTCAGAATGTAAACAATGTAAAAAAAGATATGTAAAATTAAGCACATAAACAAATTAGATTTGATCCTTCATTTCTTTACGTTGGTTCAAACATTTTAATGCGTATGAATTCTTTTGACCTCATGTTATGGTTGTTCGGGTAACATTTACACCTACACATGAGTAAAACATCACTCTAGACACGTGTGGCATGTCACTTTACGTTGGTTCTGGTGTTATATGTGACATGCCACACCATACACATTGTCTATGTGACAATACGCTGAATGGCACAAAAAATGTTAGGTCAATTAAAATATTATAAACTTAAGCGATTGAAACACGTATGAAACTTATAAAGCAAGAGATATAAAAGATGTATAAAATTATAAGCCCCTATATTAGCAGCTGATTTCAACATGGTACAACTAGTGTATAATTGTATATTATGCTATTTAGTAAAAATGCAGTAACCTCATGAATGGCGAGTCTCAAAGTCTCTTCTTATAGTCTCCAGCAAAAACTCATTCCATGTATCAATTGGGCCTGGCATACACCAATGCAAACAATCCTGTGGTGGGGGCCGCCCGTCCGCACTCCTTTTTGTGATCTTGTTCGGGTCAGGACTACGGTAAGGGCCCGGATGACCATCCTGCCTATACGAGAAAGGTTTTGTGATATCCATGAATGCCACCCGTGATTTGTTGGTCTTTCTCTTTATACCACGATTGAACCCTGAGACTTGTTTGTCATGCATTGTGTTTGTGAAACCACTCTCGAGTAACTCACCATCCGTTGCAGGTTTCACCTGTTAAAGATATTAACTAATATGCTTTTACAAGGCAGATGAAGGAAACCGGATTTATGCACAAAATCAAATTAGAAAATATGTCTCTGTTATCATAATTGCATGTATTTTGATTTCCTAAATTGAGATAAACAAGTTTTAAGGGCTATGAAATCCGTATTTTTGATGTATTTTAGGTTTGATAATTAGCTTGTATAAAAGTAGCAGTCTAGACCTGATTATTTATCAATGGGTCGATTCGGGTTATATTTTTTCTCTAACAGCTCAAATGCATGATCACAGGCATTAGCTATTTAGCTTAAAATAAAATGAGTCAAACATGATGGTCATAACGAAAGTGTACTTTACATGTATAAAACCTCATAAACCATGTTCTTAGATTATTATTGAAATAATACATTTTTATAATCAAATTGGCACACTAGTTATTAATATAAAAATATAAAAGATTTTGGGCTTGACCCATACTAAAAAAATACTTGTCTTTTAATCAAAACCCATTTTAACCCATTACCCGACCTGTCAATTTTATCAATTTAAGGTTATGAGTCAAGACAGCTGAGGTCAAAACCAAGTAATTATTTGGTACAGGTCACAACAATTCCAGGAACACTGTTTGTCCATGATTTTAAAAATATGTGTCAAATTTGATAACCAAAATAATGATATGACCAACTGCTATTCTCTAAGTTTTTCATCATTACCTTCCCCGTACATGACCCGCCCGTATTCCAGGCTCCACCTTCATAGTGATCAGGTGAATACGAGCGGACCACAGTCAAACCTTTGTAGTCTGGGTTGGTTACAAGTGAAGACATAATGGTTGCTACAGATATCTCAAACGCTTCAGTGCTATCAATTTTCTTCTTTCGAGAGTTATCAGGCCACCATAACTGTCCACCCACAATCTCATTATTTAAGATGTAAACCGATCGTTTTGCAAACCAGTGACCCGAGGAAAGTACAAGAACATCAACAGTTGGAAGCACATCCATAAAAGTTTCATCTGGAAGATCAAGATGAAGCTTGTCTACACCCTCAGGTGCAAAATCAAATTTCTCAGTTGTTTTATGAACAAGCCATGATGACCATATTCGTATTATTGTTGTGGACGTTGACCGGAAAAAATACCGCTGCATTCTTTTATTCCCACGGTTTACTGGAACTTCAGCCTGTAATTTTACAAATGGAGAAATACTAGCTGATGCATATCAGAACAATCAAAGAAAACTATAAATAACTTTTTAGGTTTTAACTATTGGTGGAATAATGAGCAGGCAGGGCAACAGATCAAAATAGATTAAGTTGAAATGGGTCATTTGGGCTAGGTCGGTTGGGTTGACTCATAAACAGTTGTAGGTCCCCTGTTTTTTAGATAAATAACGAATGCCTTAATTATGATTTATAAATATTTGCTACAAAAAAACCTAGATCTTTTGTTCAAGAGGCTGTGTACATTAAATTTGTGCGACTTTCAACCTGTTTTCCTTTTTGGTAATTCTTTTGATTTAACCCGTTAGATCAAGATCAAACAAGCTTATATATGGTACCAAATTGCAAGGTCTAAGTGAAACTATTGACAATGAACATGGCAGAATAATTTTTTTTGTAAATTGCTTAATGAGAATATATACAATATACAACATTCAAATCAAATATTTAACATAATCAGGCAACAAATTTCCTTTATGCTACTACTATAGTCAAAGCGCAGAAGAATGAAAGAAACAAAGAAAGAGCAAGAAAAGAGGACACCTTTTGATTATTGGCTCAAACCCAATGCTTCCTAAACTCAATATTAACATGTTATATGTATCCCTATCATAGTTCTGAAACCAACATTGCCACTGTATATTATTATGAATGAAGTTAAAATATTTTGTGAATAGTATAAATGCTCATGACCAAAGTAAAATTCTTTTTTTGCTTCAAATTGTACACAATGTTTCTCTTCTTCATAAGGCTTCAACATAATTACAAAATAATGACAAAGTTTGATTTATATCAAGAAGATTTCTCTGTTTTGCAATATTAAAGAGTGCTTTTTTGTATTAGTTAAGAACTGATCATTTTATTGAAGTACAAGCCCAGTCAAATGTTACAATGTTATAAAACACATAATATCAACTATGAAGTTGCAAATTAGTTTGCTTCGCCTTAAACTCCACTAAGCCTCCTTTTTGGAGAAGGGGAACTAGTTATTTGGGAAGTAGTAAGCAAGGCACGCATGGATTCTACCAAGTCCCATATTGGTTGTATTACTGTTAAAGCACACATCAGGAGAGGTGTAGGACATCATGAAATTGAGAAAAAGAAGGTCTTATATTAATTATTACAAGTCAAACGAATAACATGCAGAGTTCTCTTTTTGATGTAAATAAATATAGGCATTTGCAGGATGGGAAAGAAGCGTAACAGGTTGAAAGGGTCATTTTTAGTGCAGGTAAAAACAGAGCTGGACCAGGTTGGTTGACCCACAAATTTAGTCTAATTTCTATTGTTTATAAATAATTAATGACCACTACTCCTAAAGATACAAGTGCATATAATACTTATATAACAAAACGGAGATGGAATCCTTGCCTGCCAAAGTATGCACAACAATGACTCCATCTGATTTCGGGCAACCGAGTCACCTATGAAAGCTAATGTATTTCCTCTCATCAACTCCAAAAACTTTTTCTGTTCAAATCTAGGGAGTTGACATTTTGTAGGTTTCCATCGATAATTCTCATAGTCTTTATCAGGCCTACCATTTCCTTGGCAGTTCTGCATCTGTGACAACACAGGGCATGAGTTGTTCGAGTATAATGGTCCAGCTGGATCATGTACCCACTTCCCATGATACAAATCACACCCTACGTATTCAAGCGTAAAATCATGACTTCAGAATAATATAGCAAATTGGTCCAGAGAGTATTAAAAATTAGTTTACATGAAAAAAGACTAAACAGGCTAAAAGTCACCCAAAATGCATTTTTAAATCATAAAACCTCCAAAATCATTTTTATCAAAGAACTAGACTCTTATAGAATCAACAGAACGTTCTTGACATACTAGTTATTTTGAAACAAAAATGAAACTTATCAAATAAAAAGTGTATGCGATCAACCCAATCTGTTTCAACTAATAACCATAGGTACCCGTTTTGACCTGCTACAGTGCTACTCAATTCAACAGACCTGCTCATTTTTCCCCCTCTAATCGTGACCAATCACACATACTTTCTGGCACTTTACTGCCTATATTTACCACTATGTGCACCACAATGTAACCTAGACATACTCATAGAAATATTAATGTCTAGCATACATATTGACAACTTAGATGATCACACATTATGTCCTATGTCCATTATATTATTGTGTCTTTCAAGTTCCATGAAGCAGATATATGCAATTCAGAAATGCGGAAAAAGTAAATGATGCATGCACAGAATCACTTCCCCAAAGAATAATTTAAAAGATGTAAAAACCAATGGTCACAGTATGCACAAAAGTAAATAAAGGGGTGGCACCAAGGAACAGTATACACATTTTACAAATAAATGGAAACAAAGCTAGGTACCTGAATCAACAATCTTCTTGGCGCCTGAATCAGCAGTCTTGCTGGTACCTAAATCAATAGTCTTGTTGGTATCTTTTTCAACGGTCTTGTTGGTATTCAAATCAATAGTCTCACTTAAATTTAAATCCATTGTCTTATTTATATCTAAATCAACATTCGTGTTGGTACCTGAATCAACAGTCTTGTTGGTACTTGAATCCACAATCTTTCTTTTAATGTCCGTATCATTTACCTGGTTATCAAATATATTTGTTTCATTTTCAGAAGATAATATCCCGATCTTAGGAGCTTGATCTACATTATAGAAAGACCCACTAACTTTAGTTCCAATTGGTTGATAAACCAAAAGCAACGAGGCAAGAATTAAGAATATGGCAAGGCCCCCCACTGAAGCTGCAATTGGCAGAACCGTCTTTGGATATGTAGACACTGATTTTGGGGAACCCGATCTCATGGTTTTATAGAATCCAAAAGTTTAAAATTAGAAGAAACATGTGAAAGCTTCTCCTTAAATAAACCAACTCATCCATTGAATCATCTTGTACCAACAAAGTGACATGAAATAAAATCCACTTGTAGCAGGTGAAATGAAATTAAAATCCACCTGTAGCATGTGAAAATTTTAGATACATTTGGATGAAAAGATAGAGCGTATCAAGAATTGATCTTTAATGTTAACAGTGGTATAGCATAGAAACTTCTGCATTTATGCGTTCATAATTTTTTGTGTGCTAATATTTCTCTATATATTCAGATACAAGTTATAAGAATAAAGTTATATATCTCTATATATTCAGATAAAATTCAAGTGAAGACTACGCTTTCCCAACACCTGATCAATGATTTTGCTGCTCAATAGAGATAACACATCCCTATTCCATTTTCTTTTGTCGGGACTCTGCATGAACTTTCGATGTCCCTTTTGTCCATTTGAATTAAAGCACATTTCACATTCTTCTACACTAAACTCTAAAGAATCTTGAAGATATCAAAGTACATAATTATAAAACAAATCTTGAACTCTGATTATCTGAGCTTGTAACACCAAACTTGGTTTAAATAGCGTGAGGCGATCCGAGGCGTTTTGGTCCCAAAAGCCGAGACGCGAGACGAGCGCATTGCTTACATGAGGCGCTCTTCTATGTACAACCAAATACGCTTTATATACAACCCAAAAATGCATATCTCTCATCTCTTAGGTTCTTTTTACATATAAACCTCCTAAGGACCCATATTTTGGCCTAGAACTACATGAAGCGCGCCTTCATCACCCTGATGTGTATTCCCAGCATGACTATTAAGAGCAAGACACCAAGTATAGCACTTATTTCATAGGAAGTCTAATTCTCTGACAAGCATAATATTTAGACCTCAAAAAATCACCACACCCAGAAAAAAGTAAGAATAAACCAGGAAACTGACAGGCAGGAGTAATAATCTTGTAATACAAGGTGCTTCAGCAGCAGAAGAAACCTACCTCGTTGGCCTTATTGAATAATTAAGCACCATACACTTGGTTAAACATCTAGGACAAGTATTCAATGACACAAAATTAAGGTCCCATGGGATCAGCTGCTGAAAACCCAAGAAAGTGTATGCATGCACATCTAGAGATACAATATAATGTTTTCATTACCAGTTAATATGCTGACGTTGTTTGAGATTATACAGAAAACCCCTACCATTAAGCATGATATATACTCATGGTAATTTAAGGCTAACTCCAAAACAAAAAAGCATCCAGGTAAATATGATGAACCTACCTAACTTAATTACGCAATTCTACGTAATTATGAATGATAGAGACCCAACATACTTCAATGCTAAACCTAACTCATAATCACAACATAGGCCTGTGTCAACACTCTACAAACTTTAACAAAGAAAAAGTTGGATCATACTTTCTCACATTAAACCCAGAGAATAATCATTCGAAATCTTTAGCGCTACTAACACATTTACTATATTCTAAAACTCATAAGCATTTAATTAAACCAACACTTTTCCCTTTTTTGGATACAATGCGAAGGTGAGCCCCAGAATGTGCAATTGTGATTGCTTTGATGGAAATTACAGTGAGTAACTTAAACATTCCCAAATCTAACGCATTGATCGCATCCTAAACAAAACAATTGAGCTAAATTTTGCAGAATATTGATAAGAAGATCCAATGGAACTTCAAATGTGCTAGGGTTTTAGAATTATGTGATCTGTAATCAGCGAGTGAGGGTGATGAGAATGTTGAACATACTTGTGCATATAAGGGGGGGGGGGGGGGTTGTGAGATCTCCGACGATCGGAGATATTGACGGTTGCCGGAGAAATGAAGATATTCGTGGCGAAACGTGAGAGCCAACTGATAATGAAACACAGTGAAAGCTCTAAAAGAACAAAATAGTTTCCTTGTAAACAATTTCTTTTAGAACCAACCTAATATCAATCTATATATAGTTTGAGAGACTTATAATATTACTATGTTAGATACCACTCTCTCACACGAATTGAAACAGAAAAAATATATAATAAATTATATATATATATATATATATATATAATATTTTATAGGTTAGACATTATATTAATGAAATTATTATTTATAACAAAAAAACATATTAAAATTTAAAAAAGATTATTATTATTCATAAGAATATATTATATATATTTATTTGCATATAGCGCATGATTCTAACTTTTTTATATTAATATATAATTATAATAATATGAATAATAATATATTCACCTCTAACATAACATTTTATAATAACTTTAAAACGTCTTGTCAATAATAATATAAAATGAACAATTAGAGTAAATTTAATTTTGATAAATAGATTAATGAATAAAACAAAAAATCTATTTTTCAGAAAAAATTGAGTAAAAGTATATCACATGAACATAGGATGTGTAAACGAATCTTGATTCCAATATTTTGTGATCATAAGATTTAATTATTAAAAATAATTTAAAAAACGTTTGCAACTATACATATCAATTATATTTTTAAAATAAGAATTCAACAGTTATTTATAAAGTTTTTTTTAGTAAATATGGATCTACCATATATAGGTTTTATTCTAGTGAGAACACGTGGATGGAGCTTAGGTGACGATAAGATAGACTACCTAAAAAATGTCATGTAGTTTTAAAATATTTTAATTTATTAGTATAGATTTGTGTTTTATACATATTTGATATATATATAAAGGAGAAGATGTTTTGTGAGAAAAAAGCTAATTTTTTTAAAAGTTAATAGCCATAGTAATAGTTAGTAGGAATTTCGTATATACTCTTACAAACATATATGAAATATCATATTTACTCATATCACTAAAACATTTAAGAGATGATATTTTTACTTTAATTTTTTAAAACCTTGAAGGATTCATATTTATCCGTTTTTAACCTTGAAATCTCATTCTAACATATCGTTTTAACATAGTTTCAAATCTCTTTTATACTCAAGATCATTTTTTTATGAAACTAAAATTAATTTGAAATATTTATATAACTATTATTGTTGCTACATCTAATTCTGGGTCGGGCATCATCGTCAGGTATGGCTGAACTTAGCCTTCATGATTCCTTCTCGAGCTTGGAACCTTGCTGTAACCACAAAAAAAATCTACGTTAGAGGGCTCGGGGGATTTAACCTCGAGGGGCACCCCGACGCTCAAGTCAGTACCAAGTATAACATGGTAAATAGGCAAGTATAAAAGATGAAGGATTGGAGATAGTTGATGACTTGTCGACATTGCATGAAAAGGATCCAACAGAGGTGGATGAAGAAGGAGAAAGAGCTATCGCTCTGAAGGGAGAAAATATGAGATGACAAGTGTGGGTGGATTCATAGGCAAATGGGATGCCCTGTGGTTGTTATGTGATCTTGTATTTATAATGGGAACTAAATGCTAGGAGACCCTTTTATGATTTTACCCCTTCCATTCTGTGAAGGCTTATTTTTATGGGGCTCTCCAACTTACCTTGGTTCCCAAGTGGTATGTAACACCCGATTATTTTAAAAAGATAAAAAATAAAGAATAAAAAGAAAGAAAAGTAATAAAGTTCAAGTGGAGGGACTAAAAGTATTCAAAAGGAAAAAAATTTGTAAAAGTTGGTGTAAAGGTGGGCATGGCCGCCCACCCTCATTTCACATTACCATCTTCATTCGTTTTTTTAGAGAGAGTGAGAGCTCTCGGCTGAAGAAGAAGAAGAAGAGAAGTGAATTCAAGGTGGTTGAACTCATTTGCAAGTAGGTTAAAAGGAAGATATACCCAAGTTGCATCAGGTGAGTTATAGACCCCGGTTTTTACTTGTTTTAAATTATCTTTGGGGTTGAAAATATATTAAAAAAAATTTCAAATGTTTATGTACGTTTAACCGTATGTATTATGCATGTTAAATGTTGATTCTTGAATGCTTATAGGTTGTTCATGTTTAGAATAGCCATATTAAACTTAGAACAGATGGGTTTGATGATTGGGTTTGAAAACATACTAGAAACAAGTCACACAGAAGGTTCATGCAATGTTGCCCATGCGCTTGAACAGTAGCCCATGCGCCCAAAATTGCCTAAGAAATGTTGCCCATGCGCCTGAACAGTGGTCCATGCGCCTAGAAATATTAGTCGGACGACTAAGTGTAGCTCATGCGCCTCAATAGTGCCCATGCGCCCAAGAGGTCCATGGGCCTAAGTGTTCATACACCTGAATAGTGCCCATGCGCCTGAATAGTTCATGCGCATAAGTGATAAAATGATTAAGTGTTGGCTGATACGCCTATATAGTAAGGAAACGCCCAAACAGGGCTCATGCGCCCAAATAGTGCCCATGCGCCTAAGCACTTAGAAATTTTTACAGAATTTTCTAGGAGTCTGTGCTTTTAGGTTTTGACCGAGGTTGACTAGGGCTTATTAATGATGATGTTTCATGCATGGTTATGATTGCTTATAATTGCCTTATGATTGTTCCTTATTATTATTATTGCTATTATTATTATTACTTATAGAATGTGACTTTATGTGGTATGTTTATTATCGTAACGTAAAGTAGATTGTAATAATAAAGATAAAGAGCAATAAAGAAAAGAAGAGGAACATTAATAAAATGTTAACAAGTCTTGCAAGCTTACAAGATGGACACGACCGTGTTGTCGTTAGCTCAACTGTGATGTGGGTTAGCTACCCTATTATGCACACAGGGCCAATCAATTGAGATTGGCAGGACCTTTGTAGCGTACCCTAGGTGATTGG
>BJCM01071922.1:0-13316 GCA_018326385.1 Flaveria bidentis | reverse complement strand
ACCAATGCGGTCTAATCATCTATTGTGTTGAATCTACTGACACATCATGTAGTGGTCTAACAACCTCTAGATCTACTTTCTTTGTGTTACCTTAGTAGTAGCCAGTTTTACTATCATTTTTCCTGTTATATTGCTCAGACTTCTCAGACTTATACTTTGAATTTCGCATCTAATTCAATTTAAATCTTTTAA
Organism: Flaveria bidentis; assembly: GCA_018326385.1. Lineage (NCBI taxonomy): Eukaryota > Viridiplantae > Streptophyta > Magnoliopsida > Asterales > Asteraceae > Flaveria > Flaveria bidentis. Next base: position 13,124 of record BJCM01071922.1, on the reverse strand, counting down.
AGTCCCAAATTCTTTGTTCCTGTGTACTATCATTTTCAATAGTCGTTGAAACGGTATCACAAATACGATCTCATTTCTATCAGCTAGCCTGTCCTCCTCCCTCGTTATTTTATGTACTAAAATTATAACAACTAAATTAACACTAACTTCTAAACCTATTTTTGCCCTAAAATTCTAAAACCGAAAATCTTTTTGCAGTTTTTAAATATTAAAAGACAGGAAATTAAAAAAATAAAATTAAAACACAGTGTCGGACTACACATTATCATTTTTGGAGATTACGTCACTTTTCTTTTTCACGCCATTAACCTCTAAGAGATATAGAAATCTCGGTTTATCAAAAGCTTTTGTATAGAGGTCGGCGGGTTGAAAATCCGTATTTATTTTAACCACATCGATTAAATGTTTTTCAAAACAATCACGTATAAAGTGATATTTAATCCCGATGTGTTTGGTTTTAGGATGTTGGACTGGATTTTTTGTTACAGCTATCGCAACAGAGTTATCAACATATATAGGAGTATGAGAGAATTGCAAACCATAATCCGACATTTGCTGTTGAATCCAAATGATTTGTGAACAGCAACTTGCAGCAGCAACATATTCGGCTTCACAGGTTGATAGAGCAACCAAGGTCTGCTTCTTACACTGCCAGGTCACTAATCTCCTCCCAAAGAATTGACATCCTGCTAACGTGGACTTGTAGTTTATTTTGCAACCGCCGTAACCCTAGTCACTATACGCCGTAAGTTCGAAGTCATCATCATGAGGATACCACAACCCGAATGTTGGTGTACCCTTCAGATAACAAAATATCCTTTTAACTCCAATAAGATTCTTGACTTTTGGTTTCGCCTGATATCTGGAGCATAGACACGTCGCGTACATGATATCTGGTCGTGAGGCTGTGAGATACATGAGAGATCCGATTGTTGGATTTTGTCACATGTAACACTAGCTAGTTTAACCATTTAAACTGTAAAAATGCAGCAGAATATATGTTTTAATATATGGTTACCAATCTGAAAATTTTACCATTTTAAAACACAAACAAAACCTAAGAATAAGGATCAAAATGTATGTGAAATAATATGCTATCAAAGATAACATAACAACCATAGGGTGTTCATAGAATCAACCTTTCTAGAACAAAATGTTGTAGATGAAAAGAGGTAGGTGATGATGTTCTTGAATGTGCCTAGCCTTCAAAGGAGAAGACCTCAAGCTTGTATACCCAAAGCCCAAACAAACACCTAATCTTGTTAGGTAGAAGAGCACCAAAATGAACTCCATTTTGAACAATCCGAATCAACCAAGAAGTTCTTGAAGTGCAGCCAACAAAACCGAAAATTTCAGCCTTTTCTTCCTTCTTGAATCCGAAAATCACTTGTTCTTTGAGAGAGTTTTTAGCTTTGTGTGTGTGAGAGAAAAAGTGTAGCTTTTTGGTTAAGTGATTGTATGAGTAAAGTCTTGCACAAGCCAAGACAAAGGGAGAGTCCCAATGCCCATATGGGCGGCCGAAAACGGGTACCAAAATGGGTTCCCCCCATTTTGATTTTTTTATAAAATCACTCTTTCAACCCTTTGTTTTTATAAAATTAAAATCTCTTTTAATTTTATAACAGTAACACACTTTTATTTGTTATTATTTAACCAACTTAAATAATGAAACAAATAATATCTCATGAACAAACTATCCATATAATGTTGTTCTATTACAAAGCAATGTTTTAGAAAACCCATATTTTAATTGGTGTCAATGTTTATTTGTATGATCTAATCAAGAAATAAACATTTATTGGTGTTTGTATAGCTTGTTATTGGGTATGACCCGACTTGGATCATAACGTACTAACCACATCAATCTTGTATGTGTCTTGGGCATACAAGATCCAACAATCTCCCACTTTCGCAAGATTCATAGAAGATTGATGCAAGCAGTAAATACCGCCTAACAACGGTTTACTACCCTTAATACGTATGACTAAGTGCCATTCATTAACATCATCTCCTTCAATTACCATACTTGAAATGTTTTAGGTGAATCAATCATCTATCCTTTTGTCGCAGATGTCATGTTAAATCCTAGAGACATAGAGCGATCATTCTCCATTGATTTAACTTTATCAGGCTTTAGACATCTTACTCTCAAGGAATAAGAGGGACAAATCCCATCTTGACAACATACGTCTCTCACAATTTCCTTATATCATACCTAAACTCAGACTTATGTACTGCCATGTTTCAAAACAGCGAAGAGCTAAGTCAAAGTATAATATTCGGTAAATATCAAGACCCAATATATGTCTCAAGTCAGAGGATACCAAATGATGTTCGCCTTTACTCAAAATTACATATGATCAATTAGGAAGATTCCATGTAGTAATATTTGAGATGTAGGTCAGTCCAATATTTGTATCCCACAAATATCTATGAACTTTGGCAGCAACCTTTTGCTCAATATTCATCCATATGAATATCTACCAATCTAGGTTCATAATAGTATTATCTTCATACTTCTTCCCACAAGCATAAACAACTACTGACATTCTGAGTAAACAATTTACTCATGGATTTAAACATACATAAATAGAAATATTAGTTGAATCATTATAACCAAATAATTCATTCAAGTAATAAAGGGTTACAATATCTCGTTACAGAAATTAAAGATCAAATCCAGTCACTAGATTATTGAAGCCCCATGGCACAAGCATGACTTTCATGCTTCGCCTTTTCAAGAAGCTTCGTGAGTGGATCTGCAAGAAGTTCTCATATTTTCGCTGCTTGAATATGCAACTTCACTGGACGCATATACAGTTTCGCAGATCGCATAAAAATTATGAACCAATCCGTTTTTTACCCAAAATCACAACCTTTTACGTCCAATCTCTTAGTTAATAATCCATGAGGCTATATCTAAGCTTTTTACATGTTTTCATACGTAAAAATGTGACCTTTATGTGATTCCTTGCAACTTTACAAAACCCAAAACCCTAGAATCCGGGTTTGATCTATAGAAGGGTTTAGAGGTTGATTCTTACCTTGTTTGTTGCTTCTTTCTTGGGTCTTGATGCTCTAACACCCAGATCTTCAATCTTTGAACCATTGAAGCTTCAAATCTTGAGTTTTCTTCACTTTCTCTCTCTACTTTCTCTCTCTATGACTTTTGGTGGCTAGGGTTCAAGTGTGGAAGATGGTGGTTGATTAGGTGGGTTTGAAGGCTGATTATGGGTCTTAAATCCCTTAGGCTCTTGCCTATAAGCCTAATTAGCCCATAGCCTATTTCCTTCCTTTATTAAATACCCACAACTTAAGCCCATTATCCTTGATGTCTCGTTTTGACTTTTCGGGGTGTTACACAACGCCCTGGCTGGGGTTGTGCTGCTAGTTCAGAGTGAAATTTTTTATTTTAGAACATTTATAAGCACATTTCGCTATAGAAAAATCGATCTTACTGTTAGAATCTCTTAAAATCTTGATCATTTAAATCATATAATTAGTACACATTTCTAACCCAAACAAGTTAAAATCCTTTAAAATAGGTGATCTAGAACTCACTTGGACTCGATAATTAGCTTCTCATTCAAGCTTTCTATGAAAGGGTCACACTATACAACCTGTAGATAAGTTAACACTCAAAGGAGTTAATTTCTACCTAATTTCACTGCTAAAATCGTTGCATGATCAGTAGTTTCGCTGACAGTTTCGCTGGCATCTTCGATGCCAGTTTCGCCCAACTTTTGTTGGAAAACCATGTGTGCAAACTAGCTGTGAAACAATAGCTTTTTAGAAAGTCTTCATAGTTTCATTGGACAACTACATAATTTCGCTGGATAAACACCCAGTTTCGCAGAACGGGCTGAAATTATGAACCAATCCATTTTTTGACCCAAAACTTCAATCTTTTATACCTAAAACCTTTGTTTATCACCGAATAAGCTATATCTATGCTTCTTACATGTTTTCTTACACAAACAAAACATGAGTTTTAGGCGATTCTTTGCCACTTTCAAAAACCCCAAGCCCTAAAATTCTAGTTTACCCTCAAAGAAACGATTAAACGATGTTTCTTACCTAGATTCTTGGTCTTTTCTTGTTGTTTGGATGCCCACAAACATCAATCTTCAATCTCTTGATCAACCGAGCCTTGAATCTCTAGTTTCTCTCCATTTTCTCTATCTATACTCTCTCTCTGGAAATTTGGTGTTGAGTTGCAAATAGGAGTGGCTCAAATTGATTTGTATATATATACCAGGGCGTTCCTGGGACCTTAAACTTGCCGAACACATAGCCCGCGAGGTCTACTCGGTCCATACTCCATTTCCCGCATATTTTCTTTAAATAATCCCCACTAAGCCCATTATTATTAATTGGCTCATTTTGAGTTTATTCTGGGTGTTACATGAATAAACAAGAAGCATCATTGAAAACATTAAGAGAAGATGCTCAAATCAACAATGAAGTGATTGATGCATTACTTGAGCTGATTATTGAGCTTAAAGAGTCTGTGAAGCATGAGATGGAAGAAGCTGATAAGTTACTAGTGGATCTAAACAAAGCAAATGATTCTCTAATTGAACAATCCATGATGTTGAAAAAGAAAGATTAAGAAATTGTTGAGCTTAAGATGAAGATCTGTGCTCTTGAATCTAATGAGCAATCAACAAGATCAATAAAAGAATGTGCTAATACTTCAAAGTCAATCACTAAATACAACAGGAAAAGAAATATTTGGGGGTATTCAAGAAAGAAATGATAGAAGTTCAACATTCTCCTAAGAAAGCAAAACCCATGTCTCTGGAGCGCACTCCTTTAGTGGATGTATCCACTTTGAAGCCTTTATCTCATGTTGAAACTGGGAGTGATGTTGAGTGGGAAGAATTGACCAAGATGGATTCCCACATTGAACAAGAAAAAGAAAAAGATGATCAACTGATGACAACAAAAGACATATTGGAAGAAAGGCCTTAGTCAAAAATGTTCATGAAATTGATTAATCATGGATCCCCATATGACATGGTAGAAAAAATGAACGTGAATGAAATGAAGAATACGCTTAAAAAGTTCAAGCTTGCAAGATTCATGATTCCCAACTGTAATTATGAAACTTTCACTACCTTTCAAGTTGTTCAAAATATCAAGAAAGATTTGGGCCATGGTGATACAACAAAACTTACCAAGTACAACTTGACATGCTGGTTACAAAGTCATAACTACAAGATGCATGAGCTTAAAGGGAGATCAGTGACTGAACTAATAAGAATGATGGGTCATGTTAGGAAAATAGAATTGAAGACTTGAGTAAGGTTTAGAACTGCAACACCAAATCCTACATATGAACTTTAATCAAAAACTCCTGCTAAACCAATTACTATTGAAAGCAAAGATTACCATAAAAGGAATGAAAAGCTTATTAAAGAACCAAGAGAGGTGATGCCTCGCAAAGTATGGCCACTTGGTACAACTGTGAGAGAGATTACTGAAGAAAAATCTTCTCTAATCCAATTGATTTATCAGTGTAGATGCACATGTACCTAGTTTACGATCATAATGTAATATGTCTGTCATGTCCTCAATGTAAATGAAATATATGAGTTGAATGAAACAGATTATGTGATGAATGATCTTAATGTTTATTGTTTCAGTTTATGAATGTTTATTATTTAACGCAAATTGAACTAATTATATAGGTTTGTGGTTATTTGAATTAATGTTAGTAATGTAATTATTAAGAAATGTATTCAAACTTAGTCATATGAAGTTCTCATGCGAATGGACCATGCTAATGGACCATACGCATGAACAAATTCATGCTAATGAACCAGTCGCACGACTGAACCAGGAGACTGGATCAGTCGCATGATTGTAACATGAGATTGACTCAGTCGCACGACTGAACACTCAGTCGTGCGAATGGATCAACCGCATGACTCAATCGCACGACTGAACCATGCTAATGGTTCAGTCGCACGAATGAGAAACCCTAACCTATAAATACCACTTAAATCATGGAAAAACGTAACACTTCGAAGACCTACGTACTAAATCATACCCTAGCCGTCAAGAGACTTCTAAGAACCTGTTCCAAGTTCATAGATCACACTAGATCGATTACCAATCATTCTTAACGTTTAGATTCAATCTACAATTGTTTCTACGTGCGTTCTCAGTGATTGGATCGCAATCAAATAGGATTCCACACTATTTGAGTTGGTATACACGTTTATCAGTCAGTATTTCGTCCAATACATGATCCTAACAAGTGGTATCAGAGCTTACATTAGGAGGCATGACTGATGGACAAAAGGTGTAGATGGAGTCAAACTTACATTAGGAGGCATGACTGATGGACAAAAGGTAAAGTGCCAATGCTGAGAAGAAAGTTTATGCATTGCTAACTCAGTCAAATCCTAAGGACATCTTCCATCAATTTCCTGAGAACAAGCAAGCTAAGAAGCTATGGGATGCATTGGAAAAGAGGTATGACGGAAATGCATCGTTAAAAGCTCTAAAAGCTAAAGCGTTGAAGAAGGAGTGTGACAACTTCTCGTCAATGGCAAAGGTGAGCTTCTACGATGTCATTGATTGGTTCTACCACTTAATGAGTGAGTTGCACACTCATGGAGTGACCACGTCTATGGAAGACAAAGTTTCAAACTTTGCAGATGGGTTGCCTGAGAAGTGGGTTTCTTTTTTCTCCAATCTCAAACAGAATGATATGGTGGCAAAGTTAAATATCAACGACTTCATTCTGAAACTGAGAGAGGAAGAGTTGAGGATGAAGTATAGGGCACAAAAGTATACTTATGATGAGAACCCAACTCTGTACAACTCAACTCCACAAGCCAAAACGTCTGGAGCTCCACTACAAACGACTTTTGTGTCGAGTTCAGCTGGTCCATCTCAAGCCTCTTCTTCAGGATCTGACACATTAGGGTTGTCTGGTACCCAATACATAGCACCTGAAGCCAATGCTACAAAACTGAAGAACGAGAATCTCGAGAATGTAACAGTAGAGGTAGAAAAGAAGCATATGGACCTCTTAGCAATTGTCGTCCACTCCAATGATGGACTAGTTGCTGGGAAAATTGGGAACTGCCATCTGGCAGATGAGGACTACGAGCAGGTAGACGAGACAGAGCTAGAAAGGATGGACATCATGTGGGCCTTAGCAAGTGCTGTCCGGAGAGCTAAAAGGTTTGTCAAGAAGACCGGATAGAATTTGATTGCTACTAAGGACACAACTTTTGGTTTTGACAAGACCAAAGTTGTGAGGAAAAGGGGCACTTCAAACGTGAATGCGTGAAGCCTAAAAAGACAGGAAATAGGAATCCATTCTCATCCTTCAATCGTCAGGATAAACCCACAAGTAGTCCTACTTCGTCAAGCAAGGATCCTAAAGCCTTGACTGCTCATGATGACAAGGACAAGATTGGAGCTTTCGGTTTGTGTCTCGGGGAGAATCCAACATTGCTAGTGTTGATGACTTAGATCACGACTCAGCAAGCGAAGGTGATATTGCAATGGAACTCGCGATGTCGAATATTGAAGAAACTACAACTGTGGTTGATCACCTACCTGAAGAAGGGACAAGTACAAAAGTTCAAAATCACCAGAACCAGAAAAGTCAGACTCTACCTTAATGGCTGATTCAACCACTCCCTCTTAGGTAAGTACCATTGATCAATTATTTGATAGTCATGCATGCATTGAATGTAATAAATTTAGGGAAAGCATTGACTTAAAATTTGCTAGGTTATTAGATCACAATGATAGCTTAGTAAATGATTTACAACTATGCACAAAAGCCAATAAAATTTTAAAACAAAATAAGCACAGCTATAAAGAAAAGATAGAACTTTTGAACAAACAACTTAAGGAAACTGAAGTTGTAGCCTTTAACCAAGCTAATGACATTAAATTCTATCTAAAATCCCTAGAAGACACTAAGAAACAAAAAGCAGTATTGGAAGTAGAAGTAAACTCTTTAAAGCAAAAACTGCATAATTGGACAAGTTCCTCTCACATTGTCCAACACTTAGTGAGAGAACGCAACAATGGGGAGGGTTTGGGTTATAAAGTGGTTCCACCACCACATGAGACCTTGATGAATGCTAAAAGTAAATCAATCAACAATAACCCAATCAAGCATCTTGTGGTGTCCACTCCTCTTGTAAATGATCTAGATTCCACACGAAAACCTAATGAATCTGACACTAAACAAAAGGAGGCCACTTCAAAATCAAAAGGTAAAATGCCTTCTGCTAATTTGGACGAATAATTTGAAAAGGTTAAAGTGAAGTCTGGGTCAACCATGTCTATCTCGGAACCCAAAATGACCAAAAAAGTTAACCACACACGTGTCTCATGTATAAGTCTAGATAAACAAAAAGGAAAAGATGTTAAAAATGTTCAAACAATTAATTTTGTTAAACAAGATAAAACATCCAAACAAGAAGTGTCAAAACCCAAACAAAATAAAGTCACACGTGTGTCTCATACTTCTCCACAGAAACAGTTAAATCGTCAAGTTGGAAGCAGATCATGCTACAACTGTGGAAAGTATGGACACATCACATCTTACTGTCCTTGTTATCAGACACCAAAGAAAAAGGTTGAACTTTATGACACTGAAGTAAGCTCTTCCAAAAGAAGTTCCATGACTCCACAAAAAAGAGTCAATGAACCTAAAGTTCAACCTATCAACCAGTTGTTTGTTTATCACAAACAGACCCTACATAAGACTAGTTTATAGAAAGAAAAGTCCATCCTTGTATCTGATAATGAGAACAAGAAGATAACAGATCTTCCCTCACCCTTAAAAGGTCAATGGGTGGAATTTATGATGTGTGATGCTTCTGGGTCACCCAAGCCGGTTAAGGCTTGGGTCCCTAACCTCAACTAATGATTTCCATTGAATGTGTAGGGTGTTCGCTTTAGTGCTGATACTAACACTTGGATCGTTGATAGCGAAGCATCAAGGCACATGACTGGAAACCGGGCACTCTTGTCAAACGTCAAACAAATTAAAGAAGGTCATGTTTCTTCTGCGGGATATAAAGGAGGTTACATCATAGCTCAAGGGGAAGTAGGGAACTAGAAAGTAAAGTTTGATAAGGTAAACTACGTTCAACAACTTCAAAACAACCTACTTTCTGTATCCCAAATATGTGACAAAGAATTTAAGGTAGTTTTTGATAACAAAAAGTGCTATGTCCTCAAAAAGGACTATGTGATCCTAGAGGAGCAAGTCTTAATGTCTGCCGCAAGATATAATGATCTTTATGTCTTGGATTTATCAAAGGCCTCCACAATGGATCATCAAGTTCAGTGCTTCTTGTTAAAGGCTACTGAGAAGGATTCAATCTCCTGGCATAGGAGAATGGGACACATCAATCCACGGAAGATGATTCACTTGATCCAGAATGATCTAGTGCGGGGAGTAAACGTCAAAAACTTCCAACTCCCGGATTTTTGTGTCGCTTTCAAGAAACGCAAATAGACGAAGAAGTCTCATAAGGAAAAGAAGGTTCATTCCATTGAATTGCCTCTTGAGCTTCATCACGTGGATCTGTTTGGTCTAGTCAGTACAAGAAGCATCGTAGGCGACTTGTACTGCTATGTAGTTACAGATGACTACTCAAGATTCTCTTGGGTGATGTTTCTGAAATCGAAACCAGAAACATTTGAGTCATTCAAAGAGTTAGTAACTACACTGGAGTCACTCTACAAGCTGAAGGTAGGACAAGTACGCTCACACAACGAAACCGAGTTCAAGAACCAATGGATGGAGGCTTTCTGCAAATAAAAGAGAATTGTGCATCAGTTCACTTCCGCCTACACTACTCAAATGAATAGCGTTGCTGAGAGAAAGAATCGCAACTTAATAGAGACAACACAGACAATGCTAGTATACTCGAAACTGCCTATCCATTTTTGGAATGAGGCAGTTTCCAATGCGTGTTACACATTAAATCGAGTTCTAGTAGTTAAACGTCATGGCAAGACGTGTTACGAGTTACTTCAACGACGTAAACCAAATCTAGAGTATCTCGAACCGTTTGGCGCATAGTGCATCCTACTGAAGAAAAATCAGGAAGGAAAGATCAGCGAGAAGGCTAAAGAAGGAATCTTTCTTGGATACAACATACCGAATAAGAGAGTCTACAACAACTCAACGGGTCAAGTAGAAGTGTGGTGTAACATCGACGTTCAGAGATACACCACCCCTCCTGCTGGAAAAGGACCCGCTTTCTTTTTCGATTATGATGGATTCTTCAAGTCCTTCAACATCCCTCTCTCCACCTCTGTCGATGAATTAGCAACTAAAATGATGTTTGATGTCTTAAGCACACCGTCACAAGACATCACATCATCTGGTTCACAAGGTGAATCGTCTAACCAGTCAGGGGGAGCACTCGAGGTAAGTAACTCCTCCTCTGATGATGAAGTTGTGGAGGATAATCAGAACAATCAGGAGGAAAAAGTTCCTATTACTGCATGTCCACAAGCATCTGACATTGATGCCTTTGAGTCTTTGGAACCTCACACTCCTTCTGCCTCAGATACAGAACCAAATGTTCATAATCTTGGTTCTGAGGTAGTTGTCCCCACCACTCCTGGATCACGCCTAAATGTCTATCATCCTCTGGACAATGTCATTGAGGATGTAAGATCAGGAGTTCAAACTAGAAATCAGCAATATTCAGCTGATTAGGCCTCGATAATGGAAAAAGGATACCTTCACGATGGTGCATATCGTTGTTTTGTGTCTCAGTTTGAGCCAAAATACGTCAATGAAGCCCTAAATGATGAGGCATGGGTTAGTGCCATGCAAGAAGAACTTCTTCAGTTCAAGAAGTTAGGTGTATGGACACTGGTGGATAGACCTAATGGTGCTAAAGTCACTGGTACAAAATGGGTCTTGAAATGTAAGAAAGATGTGTAACGATTCATCATCATGAACAAGGCTCGACTTCTAGTTCAAGGATTTTGACAAGTCGAGGGAATTGATTATAATGAAGTATTTGCACCTGTGGCGAGAATGGAATCCATCCGTATCTTCTAGCCTATGCATCTTACATGAAGATTAAAGTCTATCAACTGGATGTAAAGAGTGAATTTCTTCATGGTGAAATCCGGGAAACAGTGTATGTAAGTCAACTTGAAGGATTTGAGGATCCATATCATCGGGACAGAGTTTATAAACTGGATAAGGCTCTCTACGGACTTCATCAAGCCCCGAGAGGATGGTATGAAAAACACTCAACTCACCTTGTGAAACACGGATTTTGCAGAGGTGTAATTGACTGTACACTGTTCATCAAAGAAAAGGATGGTGATCTCAGATTTATGTTGATGACATAATCCTCGGTTCTAAGAGCGAAGACTTATGTAAAGAATTTGAAGCAATTATGAAGGCAGAATTTGAAATAAGTGCCATGGGAGAGATGAAGTTCTTTCTCCAGTTACAGGTGGATCAAACACCAAAGGGGATATTTCTACTTTAAACCAAGTATGTAGGGGGATATTCTCAGTCAATTTGACATGGAGAATGCTTACGCAGCTCGGACTCCACTTGCTACAAACCATGATGTAGCATGCGACGAGAATGGTGATCTGGTTGATGCCACCATGTACCAAGGAATGATTGGATTCCTCATGTACCTCACTGCCTCAAGACCTGATATCATGTATGCAACGTGTCTTTGTTCAAGATATCAGGCAAAACCAAAAGTAAACCATCTTATCGGGGTCAAGAGGATATTTCGTTATCTGAAGGGTACACCAACAGTTGGGTTGTTGTATCCTCATGACGGTGACTTTGAGCTTACCGCGTACAGTGATTTGGATTATGGCGGCTGCAAGATGAACTACAAATCCACATCAGCAGGTTATCAATTCTTTAGGAGAAGATTAGTCACGTGACAGTGTAAGAAGCAGACATCAGTTGCGTTGTCAACTTGAGAAGCTGAATATGTTGTTGTGGCAAGCTGCTGTTCTCAAATCATCAGGATTCAACAACAGATGCGGGACTACGGTTTGAAATTTTCTAAAACCCCCATATTTGTTGATAATTCTGCTGCAATAGCCGTTACTAAAAATCTTGTCCAACATCCTAAGACCAAACACATCGGCATAAAATATCACTTTATACGTGATTGTATTGAAAAGAATCTAATCACTGTTGTTAAAATAAATACGGATTTTCAACGTGCTGACCTCTATACAAAAGCTTTTGATAAACACGTTTTCTATATTTGTTAGAGGTCAACGTTGTTAAAAAGAAAAGTGATGTAATTCCAGAAGATGAACATGTTCAGTCCGATGCGTAAAGTCCATTTTTCTTTTATTTTCTTTTATTTTGGTTTATTTTATTTAATTAATTTCATTGATGTTATTTCTTCTCCTATTAAAATCCTAAAAATGCAAATCGTTTATGGTTTTAGAATTTTAGGGGGAGAATAGGATAAGTTAGTATTAAAAAAACGAGGGGAGGACAGACTAGCTGATAGAAATGGGATCGGATCTGTGAAACCGATTGAATGTCTATGGAAAATGATATTACACATGAAAAAAGCATTTTGGACTTTAAAAGATTAAATTGAATTAGATGCAAAATTCAAAGTATAAGTCTGAGAAGTCTGGGAATATAAAAGGAAAAATGATAGTAAAACTAGTTGCTACTAAGGTAACACGGAGAAAGTAAACCTAGAGGTTGCTAGACCACTAGATGATGTGTCGGTAGATTCAACACTATAGATAAGTAGACCTCGTTGGTGATCTCAATATCAAACTAAGTTGTTTAACAAGCTGTGGGTTATCATCTTATCCCAGGTTAACACAATCAGCAGAGTTCTAATAAGGGGTGACGAGCAAACTAAACGCCACAAATATGTGCGGATGACCAAAATATGAGCAAAGCACATGATAAAAAATGTAAAAATCAATCAAACTAATAACCTATGTTGTTGGTGCGATCAATGCAATAAGATTAAGATTGCTCAAACAAGAAGATAGGTTATGTGCCTCTCTGCTGTGCGGTGGCACTGACCTGAAGATAAGCATAATATTCTAGAATTCATTGTTGTTTGCCGCCTCTCTGTTGTGCGGTGGCACTG
>BJCM01071908.1:9375-21112 GCA_018326385.1 Flaveria bidentis | reverse complement strand
AGGCATGTTGATTTTGAAGAAGGTGACTTTGTTTGGGCTGTGCTAACTAAAGATCGTTTTTCAGTGGGGCAGTACAACAAACTGTCTGCCAAAAAGATTGGTCCTGTTGAGACCGTGCAGAAGATAAATCCTAATGCCTATCGACTAAAGTTGCCTAGCCATATTCGGTGTTCTAATGTGTTTAATGTGAAACATTTGCTGCCATGTTATGGTGATTCTTCTGATGATGAGGCAGTTGGGAATTCGAGGGTGAATTTTGTCTACGCAGGGGGGAATGATATGGATCCAAGTGTGTATGAGCAAGCTTTAGCCTTTTTGGATCAAAAGGGGCTTCACTGAAATGGGCATAACTTGGGCTAGAAGTCTCCATTTCAGGCCCGGGACCAGTCAAAACGACCGTTGGACCGAGGAGCATGTTTTCACAAATAGCCATAGGCGGTTTGGGTCATCGTTTTGGCCGAAAAACGGTTTATTTAGGAGTTATTTCAATATTTGTTTTATTTTAACATTTTGTTGGATTTTGCATTTGGCCTAGTTTTTGGCCCGTTTATGTTTTGTGGCCCATTCGAATTTGGTTTTGTTTCTTTATATGTTTGTAAGAGATGGAGGATAAATTATTGAAGTTTATGAAAAATCTGTTTTTTCTCTATATCACAGTGTGTGTAAACCCTGATTATCGGTATTTTTTGTGAATCAACGATAGTTTGAAGAATTGTTCCTGGTATTCTTGTTGAATCAACATGCTCAATTATCTATCTCTCTGTTTCCGAATGCATCATCTTACTACTTGTTGTCCCAATGTTGTCTTCCATAACTTCGACAAAAACCAAATATTAAATATTTTTAACCGTTATAATAAACTTGGACCATATTCGGCCGAATAAGTATAATGTTGATTATGTTGTCGGTGCCAACATTGAGTCAGTGGGACCAATAATAGTTCAGCCCAGACCTAAAAATTTGGAATACTCGGATGCGCTACATCGAAAAATGTTGAGCCTGGCATTCATTTATTTTCTGTTTTGGCCAATACACAATATTCAATATTCAAATTTTGTGTTATAACAATTAAAATTTTGTACAGGTCGTGACCATTTAAAATGTTTACAAAGTTTGAGCTTGGTTCTGCTGGTTGGCCTTTTATTACTTTCCTTATCACTATTTTTTCAGTTACGTGCTCGTTAATATATTTCTTCTTACAAAATTTATTAATTACATATATACCCCAACTTAAAATTTTAATTTCATATACCTCCTTATAAACTTCATCAATTACATACTTAAAATTTTAATTACATATATCTCTTTATATAATTTATTTAATTACATATATATATATACCCAAATTAAAGTTTAATTACACATATACCCAAATCAAAGTTTAATTACATATATATCCTTCTAAAACATAACTAATTACACATATACTCAAAGTAAAAGTTTAATTACTTATATACGCTTTATTAAACATAAATATTACATATTTACTCATTTTATTACTTTTATTAAAAATAACTTATATAATTAGTATTTTATGCTTATTTTTATTAAATTATAAAATTAAATGTTTTTTACTAGTTTTTCGAGTTTTGATTATTTACTAATAAAACTATACTAACATTTTTACGTTCATTTTGTTTTTTTACTTTTTATTGCTAATTTTTTTCTGGCATCTGTACGAGACACTTCAAGTCTCGTTATGCAACATGATCCAGACACATATTTTTATGTTGGATAATGAGACTTGAAGTGTCTCATACACATATCATAAAAATTAACATAAAAAGGTAAAAAAACAAAAAAAAACCTAAAAAATGTTAGTATATAAATATTAATAAATAATCAAAACTCTAATAGCAAGTAAGTAAATAAAAAACCAAATTTTATAGAATAATAAAACTAAGAGTAGAATACTAATTTTATAAGCTATTATAGATAAAAGTAAGAAATGGGTAAATATGTTATATTTAGGTTTGATAAAACGGATATATGTAATTAAACTTTTAGTTTAAGTATATATGTAATTAGATATGTTTTAGAAGGTGATATATATAATTAAACTTTTAACTTACGTATATATGTAATTAACTAAGTCTTACAAGGAGATATATGTAATTACAATTTTAAGTTGGTATATTTGTAATTAATGTAGTTTATAAGGGATATATGTAATTCTCCTTAAAGTAGTTGGTTTTTCATACTTGGGACTTCGGTTTTCTAACGACATCAGACAAAACTTTAATTGAAAGCTCAGTTAAACTATTTTTTATTATGTTTTTGTGTTATTATGTGTTTTATTTATTTATTTATTATGTTTTTAATGAATTTTATTTGATTATAATTTTTAATTTTTTATTATTGTTTTAGTTATATTTAAAAGATATAAATATAAAAGTAACTCGTTACCCTCTTGATCTCCTGAATCACAACATGGTCAGACTACTTTAGTATTTATCCGGTGTCAAGTCTGCATCAAATTTGCACCACATGAAGCATATTAGAGAATAGCTTGAGTCTGGACCATGTCCCAAAATATATAGCTTAATGGAGATGATCAATGAGTTAATAACCGTCAATTAGTTGTTCAAAAATTGTCAATTGATGTGTCATTTTTTAATTTAAAATGTTTTTTTGCCATTTTTATTTAACAAATGTATATCAAGTCATGCAGTGCACGCAATTGAAGAACTGCAATAAGAAAAACTAGAACGGTATGGAAAATGATTCATGCATTGGCGCTGAACTAGTTTTAGAATGTAACATGTATATTAAAATCCAACACTACTGCAGGATGGGATGGGTCACTCAACACAAGTATTTCCTTTTAAAATCACTAAATCTCACTCGAATGTTGATGCTGAATCCTTTAATAGTTGATAATAATATATTAAGTAAGCAAAACACAAGAGATAGTTATCAAGATACTTGTGTATATTAATTTCAACTTAAAGTTTTACAAGATTCTTACAAACATACTTTCTGAGTTTACAATATGTAAGGCCCCATTCCCGGAATACTTACAGTTGGAAATCATCACACATAAAATATAAAACATTTATTTACAATTACTAAAACATTTCAACGAAATAATTTAGAACCATTTCATATAATTATATTTGCTTTTGCAAAATAATACATCGTTGTCAGGTTACAAAATGTCACTTGTTGCATTACATCACAAAAACATTATCGTAATATAAAATGGATGCCATCCAAAATAAGCCAAGTAGCTAGCCCGTGTCATCCTCAACAACATTTACTTGCCAACTGGAAACACATAAAATTCAACGTTGCTAACTGAGTTCTAATTTTATAACTAAACTACTTTATATCCATTTAAAACTGTTTTTTACTTTTGTTCACGATCATACATCGTACGTACATATAGATAATTTCATTATTATCTTCCATTATCATTCATTATCACTCTTCTTTAATTCAATTCAGACCAATGTCGTCAACTATACCCCAAACGGAGGCACAAAGCGGGTATTGGCCGAAGTCTATAAATAAACCCCATACATAACGCACATAGCATGGCACCAGTACCGGGGCAAACGATAAAAATCACACATGTAAGCTATACCCAAAACATAAGCACAAAGCGGGTACTGAGCCAAGTCTATAAATATACTCCTATTCATTACGCACAAATCCTAGCACCAGTATCGGGGCAAGTGACAAGGATCCCATACATTTGGCCAGTCACAAATACTAGACCCCTGTGTGTATCCTTAAGGGTTAGCTAAACCACACATAGTTGATCTAATATTTTAGAGTAATGCACCTCCTTTCATTTGCTTGGAAGTCTTTCCATTCCATCATTTATTAATGCATGCATTCTTTCATTTTTTACGTTCATCTTTCATTATCTTTCCGCTTTTTGACATAATACGTTTCGTTCATTTCATACTCATAACACATAAGTCACGGAATAATACATAATAGGAACGTAAGGAAACACGACATGAACATACATAGCATCACACACCCTATCACACATCATCATAAACATCATGCATCATCCATTCATATGCACATACACAACAAGAAAAAGTTATCATAGAATATAACCGACCCTCTGTGGGACAGGGGGGTTCGGGGGTAGCAGCCCTTGACAGCGGGGACCTAGGGGCAGCAGCCCCTAGTGGGGTCCAAGGGGCAATGCCCTTGGCTTGGGTCGTGCTGGCCTCTTTATTTTTAAACATTTATATATCATATTTTGTTATAGAAAAATCAATCTTCCTGTTAAAACCTCTTAAAAACTTGATAATTTAAATCGTATATTTAGTATGCATTTCTAGCCCCAAATAAATTTAAAACCTTTAAAATAGGGGATTTAGAATTTACCTTGGGCTCAGGGAGTAGCTTCCCAATCAAGCTTTCTAAACAAGGGTCACAAATCACAGCCTGCTGATAAGTTAACACTAAAGAGGTTAATTTTTGCCTAATTTCGTTGCCAAATCAACATATTCGTTGCTAGTTTCGCTACCACCTTCGCTGGCAGTTTCGTTGGCAATCTCTTTAAGGCCCCATTTCCGGGATTTTCACAGCTTGTCAATCATCGCACATAAAACCTATAATATAGATTTACAATTACTAAGACATTGTAGCAGAACAACTTAAAAACCGATTCATATATATATATATATATATATATATATATTTGCTTTTGCAAAATAATACAACATTGTTAACAATTTACAAAGTATCATTTGTTCGCATTACAATACAAAAACATCTTCGTTTAACAAAATGGATGCCGTCCAAAAATGACAAGTAATTACCTGCGAACTAGAAACACATAAAAGTCAGTTTTACAATGTGGGTTCTAGTTTTATAAAATAAAATACTTTTCTTTCATTTAAAACCATTCTTTACTTCAATACGTGATCATACAACATAGGTACACATAGATAATATCCTTATTATCTTTCATCACTGTTCATTAACCTTCGTTAATTTATCATCGCACATAATCGTTATCATTCATTATCTTTCTTACCGTAACTTACGTACATTCATTAACTTCCGATGACATGTACTATACCCCTACATTGTGCATAAAGCTGGTTATTGGGCCTGAGGTTTATCATTGAACACGAACATTATGCATGAAGCTGACTCCAGTACCTAGGGCAAGTACATTCATCACCATAATCTATCTTTCCTTACGGACCAATGCCATGTGCTATACCCTGAACATCGTACACGAAGCTGGTTACTGGGACTAAGGTCTATCATAAACCTCGAATATTATGCATGAAGCTGACGCTAGTACCTAGGGCAAGCGACAAGGGGCCCATACATATGGTCAATCACAAAGATTGAACCCTAGTATGCATCCTTCTGGGGTAGCTAACCCGCACACAGTTGAGCTAACACCCTTCATTGGGTGTGAACCTCCATACATTGCTTGCAAGACTTTTCATTACTTTATTCATTCATTAATACAAGCATTCTTTCATTCTTTATATTCCTCTTTTCATTATCTTCCGCTTTTCATTACATACAACTTTACGTTTATTGATATTAATTATACCACGCAAAGCCACGGAAAAATAAATATACATAACAAGGAACATAACATAAATATAACCATACATGACATTATTATAAACATCACATACAACATCATAAAGTCGACTTACATGACTATAATCACCCTCAAAATTTCTACGAATAAGCAAGATATAAAAATTTCTTACATGACTATATGTCACTATTATCAACTTTATTATTATTTTTATTATTTTTTTATTTTTTAAATTATTTTTTAAGTAAATTTATTATTATATTTTATATAAAAAATGAAGAATGATGGAGCCGATAGAACAAAAAGAAAGAAAGAAAAATAAAGAGAGAAGAATAAAGAATATGTACAAAACATGGTTTGGAAGAAAATGAGTTTTAAAATGATATAAACCTAACATAGAGATCAATTCATAAAAATAGGGTTTATCAAATGTTTTAGTGAAAAAATATGCTTTTTGCTTTTTTGTGTCAATAGGAATAATATCAATAAAACCCTTTTCCTGAGCATCACGGATCGCATGAATCCATGTCTCGATGTGCTTGGTTCGGGAATGATGAATAGGATTCTTGGCGATGCTAATGGTTGTTTCTTTGTCACAGAACAACGGTGTATGGAGAAAGTTGATCGCATAGTCAATCATCTAGTGTTGTATCCAGAGCACCTGTGAACAACAACTGGAGGCAGCAATGTATTCTGCTTCTCTCGTAGAGAGAGAAATAGTGGTCTGTTTCTTGCTTTGCCATGAAACCAGACAATTTCCCAAGTATTGATAGCCTCCGATAACCGACTTTCTGTTTAACCTACGACCATTAAAATCACTATCAAAATAAGCATGTACGTCAAAATTCCCACCATAAGGATACCAAAGACTTAAACGAGAAGATCCTTTAAGACAACAAAAGATTTGTTTTACAACTTTTTCATGAGACTCTTTCGGGGGAGATTGTATCGAGCATAATATCCTACAGCAAAGGTGATGTCAGGACGACTTATTGTAAGATACATAAGGGAACCGATCATGGATCTATAGAGATTAGGATCAACAGATTTCACGTTATCGTCAGGAGTGAGGCATGTTTGAGTTTGAGTAGTAAATTGAGTCATTTCAGAAGAAGCGTCATCTATCTTGAATTTCTTCCAAATTTCTTTAATATACTTCTCCTAATGAATGAGAATTCCCTCGAGCCTTTGTTCAACCTGCAGTCCAAGGAAAAAGCATATCTCCCCCATCATGCTCATTTCGAAGCGACTACGCATTACCTCCTCGAACTCTCGACTCAACTTTGGATTGGTAGAGCCAAAGATAATATCATCAACATAGACTTGCATAATTAGCATCTCACCATCCACTTCCTTCTTGAATAAAGTCATGTCGATGGTGCCATGAGAAAAACCATTGCTTAAAAGATACAATGTATGTCTCATACTAGATCTGAGGTACCTGATGCAGACCATAAAGGGACTTATCAAGCTTGTAAACTTTGTCAGGAAAGACGGGATCCTCAAAGCATGGTGGTTGACACACATATATCTCCTCATCAATGCCTCCATAAAGGAATGCACATTTGACATCCATCTGATAGACTTTGAACTGCTTATGGGTGGCATGAGCCAGAAAGATTCTTAGGGCTTCAAGACAGGCGATAGGAGCCAAGACTTTGATGTAGTCAATCCCTTATTCTTGAGCAAAGCCCTAGACCACCAATCTGGACTTATTTCTCATCATAATGCCACGGTCATCGGGTTTGTTCTTCAACACCCATTTCATGCCAATTGGGAATCTTTTTGGTGGAAGATCGACCTAGGTCCACACTTTGAGTTTTCTAAACTATTGTAGCTTTAATTGCATTTATTCAACCTAGCAAGGGTCATGAAGAGCTACATGAACACATTTCGAGATGATTTGGGATATAAAAGAAGGGAATAGACAAACGTTAATCAAACCAGATTGACTCCGCGTCCGAATTCCATCGGTGATAGATCCTATGATGAAATCATGTGGGTGATCTTTCAAGGTTTTGAAATCAGTGGACATGGGTAAGGTAAGTGGAGATGTTTGGATAATGGATTGTTAATGGGTAGTGTTGGTCCATTTGATCGAATTACAGTGAAAATGAATTGATGAATCGATCAATATCAAACACACATACCAAACAAGATGAACAATGAAGATTGAAAACAATAACAACTCATTCAATATAAGACAACGAAGATTAATACATTCAATAACATCAAAGCACAATGATATTTCTGTGAATTTCCTACTTAGAAAAGGTAACTTGCAATAAGGATCAACGATTAGGGTTTTTAAAGCTTACCCTCAACGATAATGATCAAAAACTATATATAGCAGTCTTAGTTTCGTGGACAGTTTCGCTATCAGTGAAACTGTTTTGCCGAAACTGTAGTTTTGCCCGGCAGAAACAGTAGTTTCGCCGGCAGAAACAGTAGTTTCGCCAAGCGAACTAATTAGCTGACTGTGAGAGAAACTATAGTTTCACTCACAGTTTTGCTGGACTGCAAAACTACATAAAGCTAATTACATACAAAAGGAAACTAACAAAAGACCTATTACAAGCAAAAATAAACAATCTAATCTAAGGTGAGTCCAATCTAATACTCTCCCAAGGTTGGAACTCACCACCTTCACTCGTCTTGATGTATCTTGTCAGCTCTAGTTTCCTCCGTTGCCTTTGATTTGTCTTCAACACCTCCTGCAACAACTTACTTAGAGGATTCAGCAAATGATTCTCCATGGTCTTTTCCTGCTTCACGAGCCCCTTTGGGATGAGCACTAGCTTGCCCAAACTGCCTTGTCAGATCTTGTATATCCATGTTTAGATCATCTTGAGCCCTTACTCTTTCTGCAAGTCTTTTCACTTATGCTCTCACTCCTCTAATCTTATTTGCCACAGTCATAAACAGACTGGCTTCTTTCCTTGTCGCTTCTCCTGCCCCAGCCTTGATATGACTCTCACATATAACCAGCAAATCTTCATCACAAAAGCTGAAGAGCTACATAGGATCAAATACTTTGAATTCTTTATGATTCTTAACTCTTATCACTGCCTCCCTCGTGTTATTATCATAAAACCACTTCTCAAAATTTTGTAACTGTTGGGGAAGGGGATCTGCTAACCTAACTCTATTCACAGTCTTTGGTGGTTTTACCCTTTGGACAATTCTTCGTTTTCTAGTTTCCCAATCTTTATCTTTCTTTGATCATTTCCTCTCTGCCTTCATGTATCTAAAAGACTCAAAGTTTTCATTTAAGCCATTCTTAATCTCTTTCTCTAAAAGTGAGGCTCATTCACTAAGATTAGCATTCAGTAATGGTAGAGTTGCCAACTTCCTCATATCCCATTTAGGCAAGGTCTTGAATGCCTTCCTCTTATGCATGTAACTAATTCCACCCCATCTCCTCTTGATCATGAACATCTTGAGGCCAGGGTTATAACACCAACTAATAATCGTCTTATCATCCTCTTTTTTACTCAACCCTTCCAAGTGTTGGAAAAGGGGAGTTAATTCTTTAGGCTCCTTCTCTTTAACAAACCATTCATCTTTATCTATCTCAAAGATATATCAATGGTCTGTCATCAACTTCATAGAATTCTAGCTCAGAATCATAATCTACTAGTTGTTTATCGTCCTCCTCTTCATCAACTAGCCTTTTTCCTTTCTCAGCGTCTCTTTCAACTAACTTCTCCCTCACAACCTCTTCTCCAACCAGATATTTTTCTACATCAAGTCCCATGTTCACAAACCCAGCCTCCAGAATTTCCTCCTCATTCTCCCTACCTTCATCTTTATTCCTTATTTCAGAACCTTCCGCACCAGCAGTTACTGCACCAGATGTGCCCTCTCCTACCCTGGAGGAAGTACCCACGTTCAAGAACGGGTATTTAGAAGTATTAGTTAAATCATCAAACTGCGATTGAGTTAGTTGATTGGGTAGGCTGGCAATAGCTTTCGACTGAGCAACCTCCTCAAACAACTTCTTTAGCAGCAAATTTGAATCTACTAACATCTTCTTTATTTCCTCTATCAACACATTTTTTTCCTTTCCTACATCTCTTGATTAGTGAGTTTGGTCTTTATCATGCTCAATTCATTAGCCAGTGAGCTGTTAAGGTTACGAATCATATCCTCATCTAAGCTTCCTCTTTCTTCCATCCTTGGTGTTTTAGTGAATGCTTGATGTCTCTGTTTAGTTCTCCTTTCTGATTCTCCTATATCAGCTTTCTTCTCCGATCTTTTTTCCTTTTCAACCCTTATCTCTTCAGCCCTTTCATTCACTTCTTCTTTGAAATCATAATCCTTCTCTTTTGCATATCTCTTTCTCTTCTTAGCAACATCAGTCTGTTGTGCTCTAGTTTCTTCAGCTCGCTTATTCTTCGACTCGTGCACCCACCTAATATAGTTCCATCTTTCAGGTGGGTACATGTTTTCCCACAGATGGGTGATCTTCCCACTAAAGTCATGTCAGATGGCACAACAGTCTGCAAATATACGTGGGTTCATCTGCACCAACATTTTCACCTCCCCGTGTCTTGGCACATTTGGAACTAGATCATCAAAGATCATCTGAAGAAATCTAGGATACAGAAGCCACTTATCCTTTTTTAGGGCCATCACATTCTCTGCCATACAAGCAAATATCAGTCTCGCAATGTTTGCCTTTTCACCTCTACAGCATAACACCATAGCTTTTGCCCAACCTATGTTCAGCCCATCTGATCCACCTTTACGGTGATCTAAACACATAATAAAGACGTGGGCAATGAATCTCCATTCTTTTGAGAGAAAGGACTTCTTGATCTCTTTTCGGGAACCAAAACCTGGCCCCTCATATCTCGTACTCCTGAATTCTGCGGACACCTCTGTATCTGACATAGTAACCTCTTCTCCTGAATCTTCTTCGAGTATTATGATCCTTGAAACTGTCTCAGCTGTAATAGTCACCTCTTTCTCCAAGACTTTAGTAGTGATCCTTTGGGTGTTCCCTCTCGTATCATACTCAGCTGGTCACCAAAAGTCTCTAATGTGTAGAACATAGATGGTAGTAGAATGAGAGATAGCATAAGCTATAGGGGATCTTTGTAGCCACCGAATACAGTCTCTAAACCCTGCTGCTTTAGGATGTGTATCATCCAGAATGGCTGTGTTGTTTATTTCTCTCATCGAACTTTAGATTAGCCATTTAAACCTGAAATACAAATGAAATATATTAGAAGAATGTATAAAGTACTAAAATAATAAAATAAAAAAAAGTAAGAAAAGAATAAAGAAACAAAACAAAAATTAAATTAAATTTGTTGGCCGAAACTATATTTCGCAGGATAAGATTTAGTTTCGGCAGGTGAAAGTATAGTTTTGCCAGCAAGATCACACTAGCTTCACCCAAAGAGTGAGGTAGATTCGACAAGCCAAAACAATAGTTTTGGCATAGCGAAATTGAAATATAGTCAGTGAAACTGTTAAGTTCGCTCGGATAGCATAACCTCACAGTTTCGTTGAGGAATCATGAACTATCGTTCGGTGTCGCTGGACTATCGGTAATTTCGTTCGAAGAACAGCGAAGGTACCAAAGAGTCTCGATCAAATATACTCATAATGTGATTATATTAATCAATATTAAATGATGGTCCTGAGTTCGAAACTCATTTGCGAGTATGAATCAACAAACAATCGATAACAAAATCTCAGAATCACAAAAACGCATGAATAGGTCACGGAGCAACCCTAAGGAGCCTAACAGTTCGATGGTGCGAATGTGAGAAGTTAATTTTGCAAAATGACTTAAATAGCATATAGTTTCGCAGTTAGCGAAACTATAGTTTCGCCAGACGAATCTACAGTTTTGCCAAGCAAAGCTGCAATTTCGCCAAGCGAAACTCAGATCGAAAATGACATCACACAGGATGAAAATGCTGAGTGAAATTGCAATTTCGTCTAGTGAAACAATTAGCGAAAGTATAGTTTCGCAATTTTTTTATAAGAAATAACATCAATAACAGAGATCTAAATCGATCAGAGATCACATCCTCAAGATATATATTAGCACAAAGATGACTTTAATCATCGATAAGCAATGAGATCATACCGATAACTGAATCTGATCACAGTCTTTGAAGGAATTTTGAAATTCTCAAACATATCAATAACGATTGTTGATATGTTTGTCCACTTAAACCCATG
>BJCM01071906.1:0-10813 GCA_018326385.1 Flaveria bidentis | reverse complement strand
TTATTTATGCTTAAATGTTTTATCTAATGAATTTTGTGTGATATGCTTAATGTTAAATCAAGCAGATAAAACTCTATAGCAGGATGAATACGATGTTGCTCCCCTTCCGCAAATCAAGTTTCAATTCACCATGATTCTTGATTTGCAAGGGATCGTTAGAAGGTTAGTGAGCTACACTCCCGAAGAAGGAGAACTTATACATGATCTGACCGACGAGCAGCTAGCTGAGATGTTCCAGTTCAATCCGGACGAAATTGTTAAAGATTCTCCAAAATTTGATGTTTTAAGTGATGAGGAGCTGCAGGATGTTGATGAGATTGAGATTAAGGATGTTACAACAAAACATTATCCAGAGTACACTGACCGCGAGGGAAATATGATACCCAACTTGGGTGATACTTTCGGCAGTGCTACATTTGAGAAGTTTGATGAAATAGAGAAGGAAAAGGAAAAGGATGAAAACCAAGCCCAAGCCTCGGATGCAAATGTTTATATCAAGAAGGCTGGAATGGGCAGCTTGTTTTGCTGAAATAAGAGCCTAGCGCACGACTCCAAAGCAAAATGCCTACACCAAACTCTACAAAGTCAAGAAACATTAGAAGGTGTTGGGCAAAATCATTGTGTGGGCCTATTTTGAGGACTTAAATGTTTATGCAGTAAAAAGAGAGAAGGGGATCGAGTACTTCAGATATCCTCATGATCTGAAGACTCTTCCTGGCTTTGAGCTCAACCGACTGGCGTGCTTAGATCTGCTGTATGCAAATCTAAGGAAAATGTCAGGTTGGTTTGAATCTGCATTGAAGAAAGAATACCACACCAGGTGGGTAAACTTCAGACCTCTACAATCAAAGAGGTACATCCGTAGATCTGAAGTTGACCCTATATCTGGGAAGCCAAAAGTAGTGCTGAAGTGGAGTCCTCCGCTCACGATGTCAAAGATTCCCTTACGTGAAATGCCTCAGGACTTCACGCCACATTTCAAATGGTGGTATTATGACTGGAGGACGGGTGAAGCGGTCATAGTTCTGAACAGAGAGGGCAAAATGGAAACTATCAGGGTATTTGATCCAATGTGGCTTACCAACTTGTCAGCTAAAGATGTCTACACTCTATACAAGTGGCCACTGTTCTATGACACGCAGGACATTGTACAAGCCCTCCAATTCCAAAATGTGATACGGCTCAACTTTGCGTTTGAAATACACGCAGGAGTCACAAGAGAAGAGAAGTACAAGAAGTTTGAAGAACATATGAAGAGTGTTAGACAATAGAGGAAACTAGGCCCAAACGGGAGTTTGTTGATACATATGTCCCTAGTTTATGAGCTTATTGTAAATGTATTTCATGTCTTACACATATGTAATGAATGGGTTAAATGAAATATAATATGTGGTTGATGTTTATAATGTTTAATATTTCATAGTGTTATTACGTGTTAAAGTATAATGAACTTACTATATAGGTTTGAGCTTGTTATGTATAGTTCTTAGTCAATAATGATTGGGAATATGTTCAAACTTAGTCGTATGAGTCTTCATGCGAATGGACCATGCTTATGGACCATACGCATGAACA
Organism: Flaveria bidentis; assembly: GCA_018326385.1. Lineage (NCBI taxonomy): Eukaryota > Viridiplantae > Streptophyta > Magnoliopsida > Asterales > Asteraceae > Flaveria > Flaveria bidentis. The sequence goes on along the minus strand of BJCM01071906.1, from coordinate 9,238 downwards.
CATCATGCTTATGGACCAGTCGCATGATTGAACCAGGAAGCTAGATCAGTCGCACGATTGAGACATAAAATTGACTCAATCGCACGACTGAACCTTCAATCATGCGTATGGATCAATCGCATAATTTACTCGCATCACTAAACCATGCTAATGGTTCAGTCATACGATTGGAAACACATAACCTATAAATACCACTTAATTCGTGGAAAAACAGAACACTTGAAGAACAATTAAGAACATACTTCATAATACATGAACCCTAGACATCTAGAACGTCCAAGGAAGCCTGTCCAACTTCATAGATCATTCTTGATCGATCTCTATTCATTCATAGCGTTTAGTTTCAATCTTATATTGATCGGGTAATTGTTCTCACTGATTGGATCGACAATCAAATAGGATTCCATACTATTTGTTTCGGTATAAACGCAGAATCTATTAGTATTCCGTACGTATACGGTCCTAACACAAATATTAATTTAAAGTTTACAAAAAGAAGTCATTGTACAAAATTTTGTGTTTTATACTTGGGAAATGATATAATTACAGTCATTATATCATTCACAATGCATATTTTGAAATTTCAAAAGACTACTTGACTTACTTGATATGTGGGTAGGCTCAACTTGGAAAGGAAGATACATGCTGTGATGAACTAAACTCTATATTCAACTGTGAAACACTCATCTCAGAGTACTAGCAAGTATTGGCTTATCCAAGTATATGTGTGTGTAGCAACCTAAACACACTAGGTAAGGATGAATATGAATCTCTTTCATCTACATCAGTTTCTTCTCTGTTTTGCTAAGAAAATACCTGGAGAAACAAGCACATAGTGCTGATGTCATGATCCAGAAGATTCCCAATGTGGAACACATCCATACTAGATGCATTAACAAAAAGAATCCAATCATGGATCACCTTCCAAATTGAAGTGCAAGAGAATCCCAATGTGGATTAAATCAGTAAAAGGATCAAAGTAAAAGAATCCTAATGAAGATCAGTTAAAGTGAGAATTCATACTTTAAGTAACCTGGTCAAGTAAGTTGTGAAAAAGTTCAACCATTCATTACATGAAAATGGTTTATCAAACCATGCTTCTGTGTGTGAGGTACATATTGAATATTCAAATCAATCAAAACAAGATAAATGTCACATGCATTATAATATTAACCATGTATGAGTTTAAGAAGACAAACATACCTCCAATCAATAAGATCATAAATATGTCTATTTTACCAACAAAAGCTTGCACTTGTGTAATGTAAAATTGATATGATCCCAACAAAAGTATACTTCCTCTTCATGTGCAGATTAGAAAACAAAAATTACAAAAAAATTATAATCTAAAATTTTAAATCTTTAAAATATATATCCACTCATGGATATAAACTTTAGGGGGAGTAATTTAAAATTTTGATCAACATATATTTTCTTCATTAAAGTTACAAATACATAAACAAAAAGTTAAATGTGTTGTTGCAGAAGTTATACTATAGTATCTCAATCTATGCATATATTTGGAAGCACAAAAGTCCAAGATCAGTCAAACATTAGGAAACTTGTATCACATCTGATATACAAGTCAATCCAAGTAAGAATTGACAATCACTACAAAAGTCAAAAACTTCATAGGAAACAAGTCAAAAGAAAAGACAATCTTCACAACAGTCATTGTATCAACAGAAAATTAGAAAAGAGTTCACTTTTCAGAAACCAATATAGGTAACTAAGATAAGTCATTAAAAATAAAGTGAAACTAAATGGACAAGTTAACTCTACCACATTTTTCTCAAAAACAAATACACATAAAAGTTTGAAGTGTTGAAAAGTTATGCTGACAAAGTTGCTCAACCGCATTTGTTTATGTGGCCAACTTTTGTTGTACCGCATTTCTTGATGAACATAAGTTTTCTCAACTGCATTTCCTAAATGAGGTTGACATCAACACTAAAATATGAATGTGTATAAAAAATAATCAAAAATATGCTCAATCTCTTGTCATGATGATGTTTGAAAGTCAAAGAAATGCGGACAAGCTTTTTGGTCTTTCGTATTTGTTTGAGTTATATGAACAAGGAATTTATTCTATCGCATTTGTTACAGTGAACACATGCTGATCAATTTTTTGTCTATGGCATTTGCTACAATGAAGCAAATGCTAACCAACTTTTGGTCTACCGCATTTGCTACAGTGAACAATTGCTATTAAGTTTTATATTTTCGCATTTGTAACAGTACACAAATGCTAATGAACAAATCCATTAAAATAATGAATTTAAAATTCAATTTCATTTGTTTTGAAAGTTATAACATTTGTAAAATCCATTAAACTGACTATTTAAACCTAGGTCGAAAGGTCATTTAATACTTTTCAAATTTGAGAGTCTACAAAGTGCGACGAGGGTTTTTCTTCACTGCTCTTCATCCATCATCATCACCATCATCAAAACCTTTGTTCTAAGATCCATTCACCTAAATATTCCTATGCTTTGATTCATTACAACAGTAGTATCGAGTGAACATCTTCAAAGCTCATAGCCTTAAACCGTCGAACATTCACACTGATGTTGAACTTAGAACCATAGGTCAAGAAAGAAACATGAAAAATCAAACTGATATTAAGGAATCATTGACATTTTTGACTGAAAAGAACTTGATAATTATGAGGATCAACAACAAACAAATAATTTTCATGTATTATGTTCGTCGCATGAATAGGGTAACTACAAAATTGAAATCTTGAAGACAAAAGTTGATTCCGAGGATTGAAATGGTTAAAATCAGAAAAGATAATCAATAAAACCATGAATAACTCATTAAAAATGATCATGCATCACTAAATCAAATTAGGTCAAATTCTTATGAAACAGTGCATGTGAACACTTAATTTTGATAATGAAAAGTCAAACTGAGAAAATTTATGCTGATTTATGATAAACATTCTGATAATTATTATTCATTATTCTAATCCATGAGCATGTAATGCATAGTACAATAGCTAACCTCACATGGAGCAAGCTCCATAATGTCAGTGGTTATCTTGACCCTGATGTACCTGAGGCTGAGGATCTCAAAGACATGATCAGATTCATCTTGACTACTAGAGTGGTCATGCTGTTACTGTTAGACCTATTATCTATGAGAACTTCATAAGATCCTTCTGGGGAACTATTGAAGTAATAGAAATAGATGGTGTAAGGACTCTCTGAGGAGGAATACCTGAAGATCACACTCTTGCCATTAGTGAACAAACTGTGAGACAATGTCTATAATTTGGTGATGTTGCAGACACTCCATTAGAGTTGGATGATGAGATTATGAACTTCTTTTCCAACATTGGATATGAAGGAGGATATGAGGGAAATCAGATAGTAAAAGGGTTGGTGGACTTGCAATGAATATTCTTGATTCACATCTTCCAACACTGCTTGTCCAGAAGGAAGACTGGATGGAATGACATTCCTGTCACTACATCATTTGATTTATGTGCTCTATGCACAAACCAACCATTCAACATGTCAGCCTATGTTTTTCATGGTTTGGTCTCTAACATCCAAGAGGGTAGAAGACACATGTTCCTAGTGTACCTAAGATTCCTATAATGCTTCATCAATTAAGCCTTTCCAGACATAGTATGCAAAGTCCTACAAGTACATAAAGAAGAGAGATGCCAGGATTTTTTTACAGTGGTACATTTGTTCCTCTACTGCCATGAATGCTCTAATAGATCAGCCAAGATAAGAATATAGAGGAACAAGAACAAGAGGCTCCTATCAATGAGCCTGATCAAGAAGAAGAGCAAGCTGCTCCTAGTCAACACAAAGTTGATAAGCAAGCTGGCATTACCTGAAGAAGGACTTAGGCCAGTGTCACCACAGGTTGATGTAGGTGGTGATCCTCACACTAGACCTTCTGTTCATGTAGCTGAGATAACATCACCTTTTATGCCAACTCCTATCACCTCACCTTATAGTTCACCAATCACATCTCCACAAACACAACCCATCATCTCTTCACATATTTCACCCATACCTCACCCCATGTTTGACCGATTCATCATCCACATACATCTCCTGTTCCATCATCCCCTGCTACTACTGAGCCTGTTGAGTTTCGTGATTCTACTAGCTCTCCAAAGGAATCCAAATCATCATCTGATAAGGAAGACCATCAAGTGAAAATGCTATTTAGACAAGTTACTTATGAGGTTGTTCTATCTAAAAGTTTTGCTGAATCAAAGGTGAACATGTCTGAGGAAAAAGATAAGATGATCTCAGAACTGTTGTAGAAAGTAGCAAAGATGGAGAAACTACTGAATAGAAGATCTGGTATCATTCAAGACAGACTTCTGGAGTTAGATGAAAAAGAAAAGGAGTTAAAAATTATGAAAGAGAAGTATGAGGTTGAGAAGAAAGAGAAAGAAAGAGAAAGAAAGTTTAAAGGTAGCTCTTCAGCATTCTAGGGATAAAGTAAATGGTCATGTAGACACTTTGGCTATCCAAACCATTGCTATGGAAGAACAAGAAGGGCTGACTGAAGAGCAATGTGATATAATCATGGACCTGTAGAAAATAGAATCTCTAAACACTAGAGTCTCTAAGTTGTAGCTATTGGTCATGATAAAAAAAGAAGTAAAAAAAGAGAAAGATGATAAGGGTGATGAAAGAGAAGAGAAAAAGAAAAGTGGCTGTGATAAATATGATAGTGATGAAGGTTCATCATGGGAGAGTAATGATGATTTCCCTTATGACAAAAAGATAAAATTCACTGAGTCTGGAAAAGAGACTAAAACTAGTGGAATAAAACATGATTAACCTAGTCTGGATATCATGGTCTATACAAGCAAACAAGAAGAAGAAACTTAGACTGAAGAGTTAGAGTTCAGTGACATGATTAGAGCCTTAGATAGTTTCATAGCTGGGGAATTTATTATTGATGAAGAATTCTAGGATTTCATTGGTGACCAAAGAATGTCCACTGAGCCCATTATAGTGATTCCTCAATCTCCTATTCCAATTGAGAAAGACCTGAGCATGCAAATTATTCCAGTTATATCTTTGTCCAATGAGCAAATGGACATGATAAGAAAATTATGTGAAGAAAAACAACAAAGAGAAAAATCAGCAGCTGCAGTTGATGAACCAGAAAAGAAAGCTACTGAAAATGTATAAATAGAGGTTGAATTATCTAAATCTTCTTCCAATCCAGTTGTACACACCTACACTAGAAAGAGAAAATATATTTCTAAAAAGGAAAAAGGGAAAAAGGCCTATAGAAGAAGAAGAACCAATATGGAAAAAGCAAAAAGATGATCCATGTAGTCTTGCAGCTATTGCTGAATTCTCGGATGAACATGAAAAAGTGGAAGCCCAACTGAAAAGGAAGGCTTAATTCATTGACCTTCAAGAAGGAGAGATAGAGGGTGGCCATGTGGTTGATGAACCAATAGCTAGGGAAATCCATGTGAAGGTTGAGTCATCAACATGAGATGGTGGAGAAAGCCAAATCAGATGATCTGATAGTAAAGGCCATGTTTCTGATTAACCATGGTTATTATCCTAATGAGGTATTTGGGATGGCATATAAGGGAATGATAGCAAAAGAAGAAAAGCTAACAAACTAGTGGACCCTACATATGAGACTGGGTATGAAAGGACTCATTCACCCAAAGCTCCAGTGGTTAAATCTCATCAAAGGCCAAGCAGACTGCAACTACTCAATCACTGTATCCTGATCCCTATAGTATGACTGATATGGAAATGAAGGTCTATCTGTCTAAACTAGGATTCACTAAAAGAAAACTGGGCAACATGAAGACAAATTCCCTAAGGGCTATTATCCTTAGGATGATAAATAAGAAGAAAGAAAGGCTGAAGAAACTTGAAGAAGAGCTGATCTGGTGAACTCCCTAGAGATCCATGATCTAAAGGAAATAACTAACTTAGAGCTGATTAATCACAAAGCTATGTTCAGAGGGTATGAGTTTGAAGACATCCTAAGAATGTTCAAAAGGACTGACAACTTCAAATCTCTAAAGGCTATCTGCATGAGGAAAGACAGATCTTTCATTAACCCTCTTGATAAGAAAAGAAAGACTAAAAAAGCAGAAGTATTAGTATTTCCTGACCTGAAAGTAAAACCCATTGATACATTGAAGAGAAAGATGGTCGTAGGAACTCACACCTCTAAGCCAATCTCTAATGTCTTTTATGATGAAAAGAATTCTGAGTTGGTAATTGAAAGGAGGTGGGGAGGAAAAGAAGGATCAGAAGTAATACTATTTAGTGGATATGAGGTAAGACGGTTAGATGAATCTTATATCCACTACATATACACAAGGCACTTCAGAGTGATAAACAACAAGCTGGGAGAAGCAGATATGTACTTCTTTCTAAAGTGCATAAAGATTCTGAAGATGGCATTTGACAAAATCATTACTAAAAGAGAGTAGAGGAGGAAGAAGAAGACTCCTTTGTAATTGGGGAACATTGTGAAGCTGGAGGTGGGTGTGCAAGGATCTCTTTTGATTTACAGAGATGGGCTGTCAACTATGTCCATCTGGGAGCCTATCTCTTTGAAAAAGCTACCCATTGAAGCCATTTATGCTACGAGCCAAATGAAGATTCATGTGCTTAATAGAGAGAAGATGTCTGAAGCTAATGACTTTGTCAATATGATAAAGGCCATTCTGGATCCATCACTTGCTAAACCAACAGTGTCCACTCCTGCTACACAAGACCTAACAAAATCCTCACAACCTCATCCACCATCAAACCCTTAAAGTACATAGGCTGTATAATCTTTAGGGGGAGTATTATTGGACCCTGAAAGGATCATACATGCCAATTCAAGTGGTGGGTTGATGGTTGTTCTGCTAGAAACTCGCTAAGTCCAAGAACCAATGCGGATGAAGAATTTGCATCAACAAAAGAAGACAAGTGTCAGCTGCCCACATTTGTATATGCAGATGACCATAGAACAAATGCTGACAAGTGTGTGTTCTTCCACATCAACAAATGCGGATAGCCGAACAAATACGGAACAAAAACGTATAATGAGTTATCACAACAAATAAGGGTTAACATTTATAGGATCGGTTTTTGTCAGTACACACTTGTTTCTTTCAAACTCACTCAATCACCCTCGGTTAGATGATGCAAAATCTCTCTAAGAGTTGATAATAATATACTAAGTAACTAAGAACACAAGATAATAATTTTCAAGGTACTTGTATATATTACTTCTCAACTCAAAGTATTACAAAACTCTTACAAGCATGTTACAAGAATTACAATGAGAAGCTATATATACTATCACCTATAGCCGGATATACTTTCATACAATGTGAAAACCTATAACTAAAGCAAATACTACAATGCTAAAGACAAGGTATCTTAGATAAAATATTATTTAAGATATGGTAGTCATGACATGTCCATTACTTATCTTTTGTCACCAACTAAAGTAAGCAACTATACTAACTGATAAAAGGTGAACAGTGGTATAAAGTATGGTCAACTACATGGGCACGGGAAAGCACCATGTAGTATATTAGAGATTTGCAGTGGAGTGTCAGAAGGACCATACTTATGTCCACCTTCATAGTAGTGTCTTCCAAAGGTTAACTTGCTTCTGAAGAACTTGTTCTTCCGAAGCCACTTATATTTCAAAAGAGGCTACTTCTTCAGAGGCTTGAGACTTTCTTTAGATCTTCATACTTTGGAAGTCATTGTCTTGGTTTCTTCTAAGTCTTGAACTTTAGAAGAGAGAAGCTTTGTCTTCAGAAGTTAGAGTTTTCCTTCGGAAGATTCTTCAGACATAATCTTTGAAACTTCTGACTTTGCCTTCGGAAGAACTCCATTTGCCTTCGGATGTTCTTTACGTAGCTTCGGACGACCTTTATTAGTTGTACCAAAATTGTCTAAGTGTTTGGTTTAGGTTGCACCAGCCTTTCTAGATCCAACAAACTCCCCCTAGGCTGATGCTAGCAAAACCTCACTTATTCCTACTTCTCAAAACATTCAGCACCAAGGACAAAAGATGTGTATCCGTTTCTTTGTTCTTCCCTGAAGTGGTGCTGAGAAGTTTGTACAAATCATTCATGGATAGGAGATCTAAACTGTCACTCTGAATGAGATGCACCCTTTGTTGTGACCCTCTGAAGAGAGTTAGTTGACGGGAGTTGTAGTCATATTCTCATCTAACTATTGACTCAAGTTCAGGACCTTCAACCATTTGAAGAAAGGCTTTACCTTTAGTTGTTGATCCTTCCCTTTCATCATTCTCTCTCAACTTCAACTGTTCTTCAATCTTGGTCCTAGCAGTTAGCTTGGCCAGATGAAGATTGCTAAGAGTAGCTATCTTAGAGTTTAAGGGGTTGAAGAATGGCTTCGCTGCTAACTTAGCAATGTCAAACCTGCTTAAGTGTAGTAGAGATGATGCATTGAGCCTGTTTATCACACCATTCTCTCTTTTAACAACAAATTTGTGAGAAGAGTCTTCAAACCTCCACTAGATGATCTTCTTCCTTGGCACAAGGGGTTAGTTGGTACTCTATCCCTTTTCTTTGCATCCAGCAGAGTCACTAGCCTTTTTCTTAGCTACTTCTCTTCTTCATTTACTGAATTAGAGTTGAGGACAAGGAGTTTAATGGCTTGGTCCAATATTCCTCTAGGCAGATCAAGGAATTGATCTCTAGTGAGGGAACATGAGGAACCGTCAACATAGGTTAGCTTGACAGACCCCTCCTCATGAAAGATGTCGCTCAAGGTTGTACATTTAATGAGCTTCATCTTGATCTCCTTAAACTCCTCCAAAGAGATATGTTTGGAAGGCTGAAGGGATGGTTTGGGTGGTTGTTGGGTAGGTAGCGGTATTTTGATTCTGGAAAGTGTTTTGGGTTTAAGAATAGGTAGTTGAGGTGGTTACGGTAAGGAAGCAAGTATGGAAGATGGTGTGACTGGGATTGAGTAAGAGTGATATTCTTACTGAGAATCGAATATGATAATCAAGTTAACGATTGTGTGGCGGAAACAAACAATCAAAGAACATTCAAAGCAAGAAAATTACTCATAAATGCTGTTTGTATTGATATATGAAAGTTGATAAGTTACAGAGAATAATTACAACAAAAAATTCTCTATTTCTCAGCCGTCACCTCAGTACGAGGTAAACTATTCTATTTATAGGCAGACAAGATGCCTTTACAAAATGACTAAACTACCCCTAACCTATT
>BJCM01071899.1:0-10048 GCA_018326385.1 Flaveria bidentis | reverse complement strand
CTCATTATACCAAATAAGCACCAAGAAACTTAAAATGGGTTTAAGTGATTCATATCTTTGGCATTGTCGTCTTGGTCACATAAACAAGAATTGGATTCAGACACTTCAAAAGAATGGTCTTTTGGAAACAAATGAAAGTGGTTCATTTGATAAGTGTGAATCTTGTTTACAAGGTAAGATGACCAAGTCTCCCTTTAGTGGTACTAACGAGAGGGCAAAAGACTTAATATATTCGAATGTATGTGGTCCTTTTAAGAAAATGACAAGAAATGGTGAAAGATACTTCATTACCTTTATCGAAAATTACAGTCGCTATGGTTATGTGTACTTGATGACACATAAATATGAAGCTTTTGGAATGTTCAAAATCTTCAAGAATGAATAGAAAATCAAATCAACAAATGTATCAAATTTCTTTGTTCAGATTGATGAGGTGATTTGAAGTCGGCTGGATCGGTAAACATCCGAGCGTGTTCTTGACGGAAGGATAAACAACAGCTAAAACCAAGAGACAATCAATAATATGAACTATAATTTAATGGTTTCATTGATAAAACCTAACGATTACAATCTCGTTACAACATAAGAATCAAGACTCTTGGCAATGCGAGATCGAGCATGATCTCCCCTCTTATCCGGCAGCCCTAGGCTCCGGGCAGATTCCCTCTCTGACCCTTATCTCTCTACACATTGAAACTAGTATATATAGGCCTCAGCCCATATTAGATGCGACTGAGCCCATTCGTGCGATTGGACCATGCGTAAGGTTCAATTGTATGACTGGACCATGCATATGGTTCAATCGTACGACTGGACCATACTTATGGTTCAGTCTTACGAATGTCCCAATCGCATCTCTCAGTCGCATGGCTGGTCCATTAGCATGGCTTAGTCATACGACTGAGTCTCATTCGCATATGCTCCTACGAATGACCCAGTTTCATGTGTTTACAACATATCAGGTGTATTACATGAAGCCTAGACTATTCGATAAGCGACAGACACACTATATATGACTATATATGCTCCAAAAAATTCCCCCTTGGATGTTGCTTGCGAATAGTAGATAACACCTCTTATAATATTCAGTCAATTTTTGCTCTGGTTTCCAATAGAATCAAACGAACAACCATATTAGCCAACATTGTCGATCCGTCAGGTTGCTACAGCATCCCTGATAATGAATTTAGGCACAATAGCTTTCGTTTACTTTGCAGAACACCATCATAGCAGGAAGATTCCCCATATGACTGATTTTTCTAGATAATGACGAGAATAGTTTTCCATTACTTCAATCTTCACACAGGCTAACCTGATTAACATTAACACCTGCAGAGATTCCCCCTCACGTTCAACATATCACAATATATAAACGTTGTGCTCTCTTGGCGTCTTCATACGGTGTATTGGGCAAAAGGTAGAAGGTTCTAATCCACAGCTGACAATCTCAACCAAATCAGCGTGCACTCAGATTCATCATCAGAAACCAGCTCACATCATCACTTTCTAATTGCGTCTTCAATTTCTCTATACATGAATTCCCCCTAAGAATGGGAATCCTCGTTGTGCGGATAGATATAACTTGATTGGCCTATAAATAGTCAGATGCTCCTAACTACCCCACCAAATCAACACCGACTGCTGACACTTCTCTTCTCTCTTTCGTGTTCCAATTACATTCACCTATTCTGGAAGTCCGACGAATAATGGGGTATACATCGAACTTATTTCACAAAAGAACCTCAGAGTGAATATGCTTTGCTCATCCTCAAATCTGTGCAAGAAGCAGTTCCAGAATCTTTTTTTGGTCTGGAACAAATGCGGATGAGTCAATGCGGATGGTTCATTCGTGCGATTGAACATACAACTGGTCCAGTCGCACGATTGAACATATGACTGGTCCAGTCACACGAATGGTCTATTAGCATGGTCCAGTCGTACGAATGGTCCATTCGCATGGCCCAGTCGCATGAACGGGTCTGCACACAGATTTTCAGATCTGTAGCCGCCAGGGCTACCCAAAACCCTAATCTGACGAATTTTACATGAACCAAAACAAAATAGGCATCCTCAGATTCGAAAGGGTGATCAGAACGAATGACCAAGTCTCACGATTGAACATGGCCCCGACCAAGAAAGGGTGATTTGAACGTAGTTTCATATTGCTCTCCGTGGCTCGTATTTTGAATATGGCCCCGACCAAGAAAGTGGATTTGACACCTTTTGAAATATGGCATGGAAGAGTTCTATCGCTATCACATTTAAAAGTATGGGGTTGTGAAGCTTATGTTAAGCTAAACACCCAAAACAAGTTGTAAAGTCGATCCACTAAGTGTATATTTGTTGGCTATCCCAAAGACTGTATAGGATCCTACTTCTTTGATCCAACAGAGCAAAAGGTAATTATTGCTCAAAAGGCAGAGTTCTTAGAAGCTAAGTTCCTTATGGAAGGAATGACATATAGAATAGTGAAAGTTGATGAGGATCTAGGTCCACAAGCCGATACACGTTTGGTTAACACTAGCAATCAATAAGAGATTGTTGATAATGATCAAGAGGTTGATCAATACACACAAAATGTTTGCAGATCTGGTAGAGTTAGCATTCCACCTGAAAGATATGGATTTTTGATGAATGGATGCTATGTGGTTGATGCCGATGAACCAACTACATACCATGAGGCAATGTCCAATTCTGATTGTGATAAATGGTTGGAAGCCATAAACGTAAAGATGCAATCCATGTATGACAACCAAGTTTGAGAATTGGTTGACCCTCCACTTAACTCCAAACCGGTTGGATGCAAGTGGGTTTTTAAGAAGAAAATAGATATGCATGGAAACTTGGATACTTATAAATCAAGACTTGTAGCAAAAGGTTTCACTCAAACTCAAGGGGTTGATTATGATGAAACTTTCTCGCCTGTGGCAATTCTAAAGTCAATTAAGATATTATTTGCCACAACTGCATATTATGACTATGAGATTTGGCAAATGGATGTCAAAACTGCTTTTCTTAATGGACATCTCAAAAAGACTGTCCATATGGTTCAACCTGATGGTTTTGTCGATCCACGACATCCTAATAATGTATGCAAGTTAAAGAGATCAATTTATGGATTAAAACACGCATCGAGAAGTTGGAATCAATGTTTTGATGAAGAGATCAAGAAATTTGGTTTCATCAAGAATGCTGACGAGGCTTGTGTATATAAGAAGGCTAGTGGGAGCATAATTACATTCTTAGTATTGTATGTTGATGACATACTACTTTTTGGAAATGATATTCCAACCTTGGAAGGTGTTAAAACTGGCTTGGAAGTTGTTTTTCCATAAAAGATGTCGGTGAAGCCGCCTATATTTTGGGAATAAAGATCTATAGGGACAGATCGAGGCGCTTGATAGGTTTAAACCAAAGTGCATATATTGATAAGATCTTGAAAAGGTTCAAGATGGAAAACTTTAAGAAAGGTATGGTACCTATTCAAAGAGGGAAAATATTGAGTACATCTCAATGTCCAAGCTCAAAGGATGAGCAAGATTGAATGAAGGACGTCCCATATGCTATGCTATAGGATCTATCATGTATGCGATGATATGTACTAGACGAGACGTGTCATGCGCATTAAGCATGATAAGCAGATATCAATAGAATCTCGGTAATAGCCATTGGATGGTTGTTAAAAGTATATTGAAATACCCTAGGAGGACTAAGGATATGTTTCTAATATACAGATCTGATGAAGAGGAACTCATTGTAAAGGGTTACACGGATACGAGTTTCCAAACTGATCGAGATGATTCTCGATCACAATCGGGGTATGTCTTCATTATAATGGAGGAGCAGTGTCCTGGAAGAGTTCAAAACAAGATGTGGTAGCATTGTGCTCTATAGAATCCAAATACATAACCGCCTCATTAGAAGCTCAGGAAGCTGCATTGATAAATAAATTTATTGCTGATCTAGGGGTGGTATCCACCATTCAATACCCCCTAGAAATCTTTTGTGATAACGAGGATGCGATTTCTCAAATCAAGGATCCCCGTGCACATCAAAAGACTAGACATATTGAGCGGAGATTCAACTACATTGCGGATCCACTCACGAAGCTGCTTGAAAGGGCAAAGCATGAAAGTCATACTTGTGCCTTAGGACTTCGATATTCTAGTGATTGAATTGATCTGTTTAGTATTTAAAAGTTTGGAACAATTGTACTATTTAACTCTTTTATATATTGTGATATTTTGAGTTATGTTCCTTTTAGCATGTATACATCCATGAATATGTTTATTATTCTGAATGTCCGTAGTCGGTCATGTTTGTGGGAACAAATATGAACGTAAGACTATTATGAACATGGACTGGTGGATATTCATAAGACATGAATATAGAGCAATTGGTTGCTGCCAAGGTCCATAGATATTTGTGGGGTATGAATATTGGATTGACCTGTGTCTCAAATTTTACTACATGGAATCTTCTTGAATGATCATAAGTAAATTTGAGTAAAGATGAATATCATTTGGTATCCTCCGACATGAGACACATATTGGGTTTTGATATTCACAAAAGTGTTATACCTTGAGCTAGTTCTTCACTGCTCTGAAATAATGGACAGTACATACGGCTATGTTCAGGTGTGACATAAGGTGATTGTAAGAAACGTATGTAGTCAAGATGGAATTTTTTCCTCTTATTCTTTGAGAGCAAGATGTCTAAGGCCTGATTAAGTTAAATCAACAAGGAATGATCCTTCCGTGTCCTTGGATTTAACATGACATTTGCAACAAAAGGATAAATGATTGATTCATCTAAATCATTTCAAGTTGGATACTTGAAGGGGATGATGTTATTGAATGGCTTTTAGTCATGCGTATTAAGGGTAGTAAACCGTTGTTAGGCGGTATTTAATGCTTGCATCAATCTTCTATGAATCTTGTGCAAGTGGGAGATTGTTGGATTCTTTATGCCCAAGACACATAGAACATTGATGTGGTTAGTACGTTATGATCCAAGTCGGGTCATACCTAATAACAAGCTTAGCAAACACCAATAAATATTTAATTGATGATGTGATCATGCAGTTATATAACTACACCAATTAAGAAAATGGGTTTTCTAAATAAATTGTATATGAGATAGAACAATTTATAAGGATATTTTGTTCATGGGTATTATTTGTAATGTTATTTAAGTTGGTTACATAACATCAAATAATAATAGTGTGCGTGAGTTATATAATTAAAAGGTTAATTACAAAAACTTATTAAATAACTAGTTACAATTAAATGAAAGAAAAAAATGGGGGGGGGACCCCATTTTACCAATTTCAGCCGCCCTATTGTGAGGTGGTTGGTTCATTTGTTTGTCTTGGAAGTAGACAATATTAACTATTCCTACACTCCATATTTCTCTCTCTCTTACATGAAAAAACTAAAAGTGACTAAAGTTCTCTCTACTCTTAAAGGAACTCACGGCTGAAGGGGTTTATAGCAACTTTTTGGGTCGATTTTGGTGCTCAAAATCCTAGCAACAAAGGTGTTTTCTTGATGCTTGTGGGTATGCAAGCTTGATGACACCTTCCTTGGTGTTTTGGCCGTTCAAGAACCTCATCCCCTTCCTCATTCTCACGTTTTTTGGTAGCTCTTGAAAGGTAGTTTCCTGAGTTTGTATTTGGTTGTTATTTTATTCTTGATAGCTAGTTCTTTTACATATATTTGATCATTTGTTCTTGGGTTTGTTGATGATAAATAATATGCTTTAAATTTCAGTTTATAGAACATATTATTAAGCTTTGTTTCCGCTACGTTTCCATGATTAATAGGTTTAACAACTTTGATATGGTGTCCAACAAACCCATCAAGGATTCTAACAAGTCTGATGCTTTCAAAACATTCAAAGCATCCAAAGTCTCTCTGCATGCATGCACTAATTTATTGAAGTAGAAATGCTTCGGAAGTTTTACACCTCACACCAGAAATACTCTAAGTGTAAAATGTACCGAAGCTAAGACCAATATCTTTCAAAGCCAAATATGAAATATTCCGAAGCTTCAAAGACAAAGTTCCGAAGCCAATTTATGAAGAATTTTTTTTTCTGAAGACTTTTATGTACATGCTATTATCTAATGTAATTTTCCATAAAACTGGACCACCTTTCTGCTGCAACTCTATTTGACTCACCAACTTTTACAAGTTGGTGAAAAGGTCCATGCTTTTGGAAAACTATACATTTAGGTCTTGAGTCTAAGCTTTCTACTTTATGTAATTTATCCTTTTTGTAATATATTAGGATGTGAGCTATGGCATGTCATAGTCACAAGTCAAAAAGAAATTTGCCTTTTGACTCTACATTTGATTTTGTTGTCTAGTCTTATGTATCCACCTAGCCTTCAAAGTATGGCCGACTATAGGATGTAGTATAGGTATCTCAAGTACTTGTAACTTTCCAATATGCTTAGTAACACTTTGTAATAGAACTTGAAAAGCAATATACTACAATCTTGAAAACCAAATACTTGTGTTGCTATCTTGTTCTGTTTATCTTTTACTTGTGTTCTTATCATCTCTTATAGCAGTTAACCAATTCCCTATTTGATCTGTTAAATGTTCTAAAGAACTCTACTTAGTTGTGTTGTTGTGTTGTAAAAGTGCATTAATCGCTTCTAACGGTCCTGCACCCTTGTATCTTTCTTTATGCTTTGTAACACTTGTAAGGAACTAGAGAGCAATATATAGCATTTTTGAAAACCAAACACATGCGTTATTTGTTCTTGTTCTGTCTCTTATTACTTGTGTTTCTTAGTATCATTGTAGCTGGTTTCTAGTTCCCTATTTGATCTGTTAAATATTATAAATCAATATCTTCTCATTGTGTGATGTGTTGTAAGTGACCAAACCCCTGAAATAGTCCTACAATTGGTATTAGAGCATTCCAGACTCTTGATAGTAAGATCTCACCATCTTAAGATCCCTCACACATAAAATACTTAATATCTCAAATGGAAGCTATCACTAAAGTTGATATGGAAACTTGAACCATGACAAAGTCCCCACTGATCACTCTTAAAAATTTTGACACTTAGGGCCAAAGAATGGAAGGTTTCATCAAGTTTCACTACTCTAGGATGTGGGAATTTGTTGTCTCTGCACCTTACATACCAAGCACCTCTTCAGTTGCTACTGGAGATGGTATGATTCCAAATGTTGTGGCTGACTTCTTTGATGAAGATAGAAAGAGAGTAGAAATTGATCAGAAAGCCATGACAGCCCTTCAGACAACTCTTCCAAACTCTGTATACAGAGGTTTCAAGAAATGCACAACAACTAAACAACTGTGTGATGCATTTTAACTAATGTATGAGGGTTCTACTGAAGCCAAGAAGAACAAGAAGGATCTCTTGAAGCAGCAGTTTGAAAATTTCACCTTTAAAACAGGTGAAACTATGACTCAACAATACTTCAGGTTTGTTAAGATTATGGATACTCTAGTGGATGTTGGAGTAACTCTTGAAAACTGGGACATTGTAAGGAATTTCATGTCCTCACTTCCTAGGCAATGGACACACTACTGTGTTGTTATCAATAGGACTGAGAACCTTAAGACTCTCACTTTGATTGAGTTGTATGGTATTCTGAGTGGATAACAGGTGGAGATGAATATGCAAGGTTCATCTGGTAACTCTAGCAATCAAATGAGTTCAGCCCTGCATGTGACTGAAAGGGATAGCATAGAACCTCAAGATCATCTTATATGCTACCCTGACAACTCACAAAAGGGTCCTTTCATCACCTTCCCCGAGACACCAAGAGAAAGCTACACTCAAGGAAGCCCGTTCCAAGAGACAAGTTCTTCACATGCCTTTGTGTCTTCTAATAAAAGCTCAATAAACATTCTATTCACCCTTGAAGATCTAGACTGTATCCATCCATATGACCTGGAGTATATGGAAATAGTCCAACAAATGGCTCTTCTCACTCACAGAGCCAAGAAGTTCTACAAGAGGACATGAAGGTAGTTTCCCAGCAATACAACTAATGTAAAGTTTGGGCTGGATAAAAGCATAGTCAAGTGTTACAACTGTAAACAAATAGGTCACTTTGCTAGGGAGTGTAAGGCACCAAGGACAAATGGTGTCCAAGCACAAACTAGACCAAACTACTCTAAGAAAGCCACGCAAAATGAGAAGCCAAAGCAGCGAGCTGTAGTTGTTGTTAAAAAAGGAGGCTTTGACTGGAGTTTTCATGTGGAAGATGCATCTCCAAACCAAGAACGAATTGCTAACCATGATGAAGTAAAGGTATTGGAACATCTCTATACATCTAAATGTATTTCTAAAGTTAATAGATACATGTTCTACAACTTAGAGATGAGATTTGATCTTGAGTCCTTAAATATCTTAAAATCTGATCTTGAGTCTTTAAAGATATATGACATTAAGAAAATCATTTCAGTTCTTTAACATGAACACACCAACTACAAGACTCAGATCAAAGATCTCATAACCAAGCTGACTAAATGCCAGGCTGAGCTTGTGATCAGCAAAGCTAGGGCAGAAAAATATATTCTTGAAAAAGAGACTTCAAGAACATTATATCTTCATCTTTGCATGCAAAAGTTTGTTATTAAAATAAGTAGGAACTGGTATCTAGTGAGATAACTCCTCATACATAATCTTGTCTGTAAGATCTTCTTGGTGTGGAACTTGTGGAGATGAGATTCCACTCATAGACCCCTTGACTGAAGAGGATGAAGAAGTGATAGTGGAGAATGCCTCTGAGAGAAGTGAAAAAGAGGATTCTAAGAAGGGTCACTATCCTTTTGAGGAGAGTAAGAAGCTTGTGATGACCAAGTCTATGAGAAAGAACTTAATCAGAAAGAGCAAGAGAAAAGCAAAGAAGGCTTAGGAGATCAAGGCCATTTTTAACTCTAAGCATAAACAAGTTTTATCTCTGAAGGGTTTGAAGTGGTTAAGACTGAAGACATCAACTTGAACTCTAGTACAAAGAGTTGTTGTGTAACATACGCCCATTTTCAAACTATAAACCCAAACCCGAATTCATTTCTTGTCAATTTTCTTTAAAATCTAAATTCATTAGTTAAATGTTGTCGTTTAAAATCAGGGTTTTTAAAGGTTAAGTGTTTAAATTGTAAATGTTAACATGATAAACATGAGGGACCAAAAGTGTAAATTTTATTTAAACCCAACCCCCAGCATTGACCTTTTCCCCCTTGTTTTCTTACCACTATTCCGGCCAACTTCCGGCCTAGCTCTGGGCACTCTCAACCACATAAAACAATCAATTTAAACCCCATTGAACCACCAACCATCTATCGTGAATCAATTTCGAACCCATAACATGTTTTAAATTGAAATTAAAACCATTATTCCCCTGCCCACATGAAACTTCATAATCAAATTCAAACTAAAACTGATTCAGCACCATTTATGACCAAATTAATCAAATAAATGAGTTTGCAATGTTCATACGACCAATGCAACTTTAAACCCCCTCACAATTGTGTTATAATCATGTAATTATAGTCGAATCAAGTCAGAAACTCTCGAATAAAAGATAATACTCATTCGAAGCAAAACAGTCAAAATTATAGCTATATAATTGGGGGAAATCATCCTATTCAACTCTTATGAACTATCTATCTACAACCGATGTTTCTCTAAAAAATGCACACACAAGAAATTGATCATCACTTTGATCTCGTCCCTGCACAACTGTTCCTATTCTTAATTCGTATCCATTTTGACATCAATCAAGTAAGTTACATACACACATATACTCGATTTCACATGGGATCAAACTTGGATCAAACTGAAAGCTAGGTTCTTATTTAGTTTGGGGATTTTATTAAACTATTTTTATAAAATTTTAACAAGAATATTTCAGATTCGGGCTCTAGCTTAATTGGTTAACTCTTAGAACCTTCACAAGGGAAACCCGGGTTCAAATCCAGGCAACCCCATTTCTTTTTTTAGAAACATTTAATTTTTTTTAATTTCATAAATTACTTTATTAGTAACATAATAATT
>BJCM01071889.1:0-11468 GCA_018326385.1 Flaveria bidentis | reverse complement strand
TTTGAATCTCATGATCTTATTGGGCAGTAACATGTCATAACATATTTTGATCACCTCAAGGCAAGATACAAGGTTTTGTCAAAGATAAAAAATAATCAATCCGGTGGAAATGTTTATACTATGGAGTTCAATGATAGGACATGCACTTGTGGTAAATGGCAAATGCTAAGATTCCCATGCTCATATGTGATTGTTGTTTGCCGACACACGGGTGTGTCACCTTTTTACATTGTGCATGAGGTATATGCTACTGCAGTTTATCAAAAGCAGTATAGTGATCATTTTACCCGCTTCGTCACCCTGATTACCGGACGGACCTAGGTTGAAGGATTAGAGTAGGTCCATCAAAGGTTACAACAAAACAAGGTAGGAGATGCACCCAGAGGATACATAACAAGATGGATGTTCATGATCATCCAAATGAACCAGTTGTACGTAAATGTTTCATATGTAGACAACCGGGTCAAATCATGAGTACGTGTCGAAACTCACAACCATGACGCCATGATTATTTCTCTATTATTGTTTTAGTAATATTGTTGTGTAGGCCTAGTAGGATGAGTTTTTGTGATGTTTGAACTTTTTTATTAACTACTTGTGGTTATTGTTTTAGTAATATTGTTGTGTCCTTATCACATATTAAAAATAAAACATACTGACCATGTAAAAAAACTTGCATACCACTTATATAATAATTAAAACATCCATAAAATAAAATGATAGATAATACATTTATAACATTAATACAATAATAAAAATTGTTGTGTAGGCTGAATAGGATGAGGAGCATTGGAATCTTCATCTGTCTCGGTTGCTTCATCATTTAAGTCGAATATGCTTGACGGAATATTTGAAAACCGAGCAACAACATCACCAATCTCTTGAAACTGAGGGTAATATGGTAATGGACTAGAAGTTTCAAAAGGTTTATATAATGTGTTTGCGGGGATGAGTAATTAGATGAGGGACCCGCCTCATCAAAATTTTGGGTGCTCATTTGAAAGTGAGTGCTTGAATTACCCTCATACAAAAAGTTATGTTGAAAGAGAGGGGTAAATTGTGATGATCTAAAGTCTTGCCCCATGTGAAAGTTTTGGTTCCCTATAATTTGTTGGCTCGTATATTGTTTTCCTTTATATCTTCTTCTCCAACCATGCCTCGTCCTCGTCCTCTACCCCTCCTACGTAAACGTTGAGGGATAGGTGGAAGTTGAACATGAACTGGATTTTCCATCACATGGGTTGGTAGATAACCTCTATGATTAGCATGTGAAAAATCCAAATAGCGGCTCGTCAAGTTGCGAACCGTTTCATTGTCAGCTATTTGAGAAAACTGGCTCATCCCTTGCATCTACAAATAATAATAATAATATAATAAGGTTTATACTATAAAAATGTTAACAAAAATGTTAATAATAATAATAATAATAACATCATTGTCAAATTTTGTCCATCATTTTGGAACCCAATCGGATTTGAGGCTTGATGGTTCGGGTTCATTTCAAATCTAATTGTATGATCCATATACCAACGCATGTATTTTTCCTAAAGCAACAGTGGAATTTGTGTAGGCATTTGCAGGGAAATCTTTTTCTATTTCTTTTAAAGTTGCAACCAAGTTTATTTTAAACCTTCTATATGATGAGGATCTCCGATCAAGAAATTACCACCTTTCATGACTCCATTCATGTTTCTCTAGAATCTTATAGTCAAATCCCAAACCACCAATCCAATCTACCTAAAAACTCTACCATTACATGTCATGCTTGTGTTGATGCTACTCACCAACCCATCTCACACCCGCGTGCCAACTCCACATGGTCACCAACTCAACCTGTAGAATCTACCATAGCCACCCCACCTACTATGCATCCTCATCCCACCATAGATACTCCTTATTGTCCCAACGTTACCAACTCACCATTTCCATCCCTAAATCCACCCCCAACACACACAACTAATGAATCTACTTCACCCATTTCTCCTAGATCCAACATTCCCAACCCGCCACCGCTACCCCCACACCCTGCCTGTCGCACCCTATGACTACCCGAGCGAAAGCAGGTATATTCAAACCTTGTCACCAAGCCAACCTCTAACAATCCACCTTGAATCCACTACACCATGCCTTAATCACCTCTTCAACCCCTAAGGGGTATTCATCGGCTACCAAAGACCTAAAATGGATTGATGCCATACTTCAAGAACTCAATGCTCTCTGAATCGAAGTGGTTGTACCATCTTAACTTCAATTCTGATGGAACCCTTCAACGTCACAAAGCTTGTCTAGTGGCTCAAGGGTATAGTCAGACTCCTGGTCTTGATTAGTCCTATAAATTCAGTCTGATTATTAAGGCTACAACCATTCGTGTATTTCTCTCTTTATATGTCCTCAATCAATCTCCTTTGCATCAACTTCATGTTAACAATGTGTTTTTACATGGGAAACTTGATAAGCGCATTTTTATGGAACAACCTCCTGGATATGTTGACCCAAAATACCCGAATCATGTGTGTAAGCTAAACAAAGCTCTATCCAGTCTCAAATAGGCATCACGTGCCTAGTTCTGTTGGTTATGCACATTTTCTTCTTGCTAACGGTTTCTCATACAGCAAGGTGGAAACCTCCTTTTTATATTTCACCAAGACTCGTGCATCATGTATTTGTTAGTCTATGTTGATGATCTGATTCTTACTATCAATCAAGATGCAACCATCAAGTCTTTCCTCTCCAAGCTAGATAATGATTTTCCATCAAAGACATGGAAGCGCTTAATCACTTTCTTGGTCTCGAAGTCATGCACACGAGCACCATCTTATTCCTTAACCAAGCAAAATATTCCTCTGAAATATTAGAATATGCCTACATGCTTCATGCTAAACCTGCCTTCACCCTATTGGCAACTAATACTTCATTCACTTTTAGTGGTGAACCATTCTCCGACCCATCAATGTATTATTCCCTAGTTGGTGCTTTTCAATACTTAACTGTTACCCAGTCAGATATCTCATATGTTGTTAAGCAGGTCAGTTAGTTCTCTCATGCACCCACAATTCAACATTTCTAAGGTGTTAAATGGATCCTCTATTAGATCAAGGGAACTTTGGCTTTTGGTCTCACTTTTTCCAAACCCACTCACACCTCCATCCTTGGTTTTTCTGATGCGGACCGGGCAAGGTATCTTGAAATATTTCGTTCTACTTAAAGGTTCTCCATATTCCTAGGGGGTAATCTGGTTTCATGGAGTGTAAAAATCTACCCACTGTATCTCGCTCTAGCTGTGAGTCTAAATATAGAGCTATGACAAACACCGTTGCTAAACTCATGTGGATAAGCTATCTCCTGACTTAACTACATGTGATTACCTTGGTTCGACCCACTCTCTTATGTGACAATCTAAGTGCCTTGTTTCTTACTCAGTATCCTATTTCACACAAACGAATGAAGTACATCGAGTTAGATTATCACTTCATTAGAGAATTATTGGCTTCAGGGAAACTTCACACAAAATTCATTCTAACCAAGCTTCCAGGTGGCTGATATTTTCACTAAAAGTTAGCCTCGACCGTAATTTAAATCCTTTCATAGCATGCTCCATCCCAGCCCACCACCACTCGCTTAAGGGGAGCTTTCATCATATCACCTTTTGTAATTTTATGAAGTTCATGTCCACATTTGTATTTATTTTATCTTTTTGTGTGTACTAGTTGTAACTTGTTATTTTATATAATCTCCAATCCACTATTGCTGGAGTTAAGAGAGTAAATATTTTCATATTATAATGCTAATTTGTATAAATATATAAGGGTCATAAGTGTTATTTTGTAATTCTTAAGGGCTCATCTGTAAGATTGTGCATACTCCGTAACCAATCTTTTGAATGTTAGTTGGATGTTAGTGAGTGTATCATGAGGGTGGAAAGAGTTATAATTCATCAATCAATTCCACGAAACTTTTCCGTGTGTGCTTCTTTTTGTATCTAACAAATTGATGTCATTGAATTTCCTTTTTAAAATTCATGAGACAACTATTGGGTTTGTGAAGGATTCGGGTTTGGGCTCATGTTTAGTTTTTTTGTTCATTAAATTGTTAACCCTAATTAGTCTCTATATATACCGTGTCATGTAGTTGTAATCTTTGTACCGAGAAAATACAAGAAAACCCTAGTTGTAGCCCGTGGACGTAGGTTACACCGATCATTTATTGTTCTACTTTATGCGAGATAATCGTTTGTGCTCGTGTGTTGGTTCTGCTGCGCCGCTTGAATCACAACAAGTGGTATCAAAGCTTTGGCTCGTTGAACATATGCTTGCACGGCTAATGATTTGTAGAAAGGTTTTTTTATTATTGTTCGTAGATTATCATCGCCGTTTTTTTGCGGTTTCTTGTGCGGGATTGCAATCAAGAAAGAAAAGGAAAGTTCAAATCTTGTTTTCTTTTCCTCTTGAAGTTTGTGCCATTTAATCAAAGAAAAAAGACTTTGGTGTTGGTGCGGCGTAACTCAAAAAACAAATAATCCTTTATTTTTTAGTGGGGTTTCTTTACCAAAAAAAATCTAGAAAAGAAAGAAAAACAAAACAGGGTGCTATTTGTTTTGGGTGATTTTTTTTGGGCGATCAAAGAAAGGTTTAAAGAAACACGATTATTTGTTTTTTTATATATTCTTTCTTTGGTGATCGCATCGAACAACAAAGAAACAAAAAAAGGGTGGTGATTGTTCAATTGATTGTGATGAAATTAAGTACCAAGTTGAAACTCTTTGAAGCTGTCGATTAGGTTTGATGAAAACTCTTGGATTCGTCGGGTAAAGGTTAGAGTTTAGTATATTCAAGTTTCTATTTATTGAAGAATTATTATCAATTGTTTGGAAACCGTGTTTTGTGAAAGAAACATATTTCTGAGTTAGTATTTGTCTGCAAAGGTTATTTTGTAGGAGCAAATCGGTCAATTGATAGTGTTCAGTAGAACAGTCGTCAAGTTCAGGCCTGTGCCATTATTGTGTCTGTTCACTGTTTCGATTTGCTTCTTTTTTGCTATTTGAGATGGCCGAAGACAGGAAGGTTGTGATCGAGAAGTTTAATGGTTCTAATTTTAGTTGGTGGAAAATTCAAGTAGAAGCACTGTTATGTCAAAAGGACTTGGATATGGTACTAGAAGAAAAACCAACGAAAGTAGAACAAGCTGATTGGGAATCAAAGGACAAGAAGGCTCGTGCGGTTATTACATTGGCTTTGACGAAAAATTTTGCTTTTAATGTCATTAGGAAACCACGACCCGTGGTATGATGACTACTTTGTCAAATATGTATGAGAAACCGTCTGCGGCGAATAAGGTGTTCTTGATTCAGCAACTGGTGAACACAAGGATGAAAGAAGGAAGCCCATTGGTTGCTCACATTAACAATCTAAATTCAATATTAACAAGATTTGTATATGTTGGAATTAAGTTTGATGATAAAGTTCAGGCTCTACTGTTGTTGTCGTATATGCCTGATAGTTGGTATGGATGTGACTGCAATTTCAAGTTCTGTGGGGACTAAAGGTTTCACTCTTAATGGTATTCGAGATCTAATTATGGGTGAAGAAGTCAGAAAAAAGAACTCGGTTGAATCATTAAATAGTGAATTGTTAAATGTTGGCAGGGGTCAGGTAATAACAGGACAGTGGGAGTCGGGGAAGGAGTTCATCTAAACCTAGGAAGAATGTGAAGTGTTGGAGCTGCAATGAGGTGAGGCATGTTAAGAGTCAATGTACGAATAAGAAAGAATGGAACATTGCTATCAGGGATGTTTCTGATGATGATACATTGATACTCAGTGTGGACTCTTGGGTCATGGATTCATGGGCTTCATTTCATGCCATGGACAACGGGGAAACGATGGTGAATCTGAAACATGGTGATATTGAAAAGGTATAATTAGCCAATGACGAGATACTTGAGGTAACATGCATAGGAGATATTGATCGGGTTACTTCACTAGGTACCACATGGAACCTAAAGAATGTTAGGGTGATTCCGGGGCTGAAGAATAAACTTATTTCAGTTGGTCAGCCGGATGAACAAGGACTAGAAGTGAGGTTTGGTGGCGGTAAATAGAGAGTGATAAATGGTAATATGGTTATTGCTCGTGGTATGAAGTGTGGGTTATTGTATATGGTTGAGGTACCTGCTGAGGGATGTATGACCGTCCCGGTTAAGCATGACAAAATCTGGTTCGCTAAATCTAGTGCTAAGAGAGTTCATTTTGCAAACGTGAAGTCTGGAGTAAAGATGTTAGGCGAACGAGTTTGAAAATCTAAACCATTCAGGGTATTGGGTGACAGTGGGAGCATGGGACATGTCTCGTGTATAGTTACATATATTCGTTGGGTTTTAAAGACTAAGACTGAAAAATTCTCTTCTTGTGATTGTTTGCTAAATTTGGATAGTGATGGTGATTCTCAGTGTATCTTTGAATCCAATGGAATGTCCAAACCGGTTAAGATGGAGGATAATTCATTGGCGGGACTAGCCATGACTAAGTTGGAGCTTGGGGGAGCTTTAACTGGCCTATCTAGTACTTGATGATGAGGGGTCGCTGCAACTAGAAGATGTGATGGAGTCTTAGCTTGTTCTTTGGGAACTAGAGGCTTGGAATACTTGTTTAAAGATTACTGAAGTTACTGGACAACTGGGTTGCTTTGTACTTGAATGGTGGGCTAGAAGTTATCGTAAAGCCTTCAAGTGGGAGATTATTGGGTTTGTGAAGGCTTTGGGCTTGGGCCCATGTTAAGTTTTCTTGTTCATTAAGTTGTTAACCCTAATTAGTCTCTATATATACTCTGTCATGTATTTGTAATCTTTATAGTGAGCAAATAAAAGAAAACCTAGTTCCAGCCCATGGACGTAGGTCACACCGACCGAACCACGTTAAATTCTTGTGTCATTTATTGTTCTATTTTATGCGTGATAATCGTTTGTGCTCATGTTGGTTCCGCTGCGCCGCTTGAATCATAACAACAACAATCAAGTGATGGGGGTGGAGCAAGGGTAACAAACACAACCATGATGCATTACCAAGACTATAATTAGGATATTTTAGAAAAGCAATAAAAGAGTTTAAGATATTGCCATTGCAGCTAGAAGTGGCGGTAGAACCCGGAATTCCTTTGAGGAGATTCAAGTGATATGTGAGAAGAATTTTTGTGAAAGAGCTGGAATATGATCAACATCAGATAAAAATTTGATGGACATGGTAAACAAGCGAGAAACTATGAACAACATCAGTAAATTAAAGATCTTAAAGTAGTCTGAGTTAACATAAGAACTTTCGTAACCTCAATTGAGAAGGAATTTAGATTCTTTTATGGAGGTAAGATTCAAAACAAGCAATAATCCATTATCCAAGTTAGATTTTCAAAAAGTTAACGGTATGACGTACTTATTTTGGAAGGTAAGACATTCCAGTGGCATCAATCGTATATGATGACCAAGGGTGTAGTTATTTTGTAGTTATCTTTGGATGACCATCTAAGATTTGTTTCTGTAAGGTTTGCAGCTTCAATGTTAGAAGGTTAAATGGTCGACTAAGAGCATAAGTGCTATGAAGGCTACCATAGCACACGATAGTAAACTATCTTGTCTTAGAGTGTGCAAAAACTTTTATTGGCTCATGTAAAGAGGCCAGTTTTACGACCGATATCCTAATAGTTCCACTCTCGAGTTATGATATGTTTTGGGAATCCAATGGTACGAGTGTTTAATGATATTATTTGGAATTTCAAACAACTCAGTGTGAAATTTAAGGTAGGGGAGCATATGTTTCAACTAAAATGGGTTAAAATCAGATGGGATGAGGTTATGTTCTATTTAAAAGTTCTTACAAGATTATACAAGATCATTAATGCTCTATTTTTTACTATGTTGTCAAAAGCGCCACAAGCCTAGATGCTCAAGTGAGGCAAGGCGCATCGAGAAAATTCTTGCACTATCAAAGGTGCTCGCCAGGTAAGATTATGGCCTAAAATGACTTTAAGCAAAAATCCGGTCAGATCTTAACCAGATTCCAACGATCTGTTGCAATTTTTTGTCGGTACTGATAGGTTTGTGTTTCTGTTGCATCACCGGAGTACACAAAATTTAAAGAACAAAGAAGATCATATAAAGAAGAACTTTAACTTGGTTTAAAGACTTCATTTGACATGACAATACATATGTTGCTTTGCATAGTTTTACACTTTTTGCTGGGATTGTTACTATATCACAACAATGACAATTTATTTATTTTTTCTTTCAAAACATCTTTTACATTTATAGTAGGTACACAACTATACATGATAGAATTATTTTACACTGGTTATTTAAAATGTTTAAATTTTGTTCATTCTAGTTAGATTATTTTAATCAATAATAATTATAGTATACAAATATATTCTTAGAATATTATTGATTTTATATAGATACTAAATATATTTCTTTTTTAATTATTGTGTCTCATTTGTTTCAGACGCACACATTTTTTACGCCTTGGCTCCAGGCAAGGGCTATGCGCCTTAATGCACCTTATGCTTTCAACAACATAGATTTTTTAGTGTACATGCTAGCAAGGATTCGATCATCAAACTAAGGTTACTGAGAATGCTATGTATGTATATTTAGAAAAATATCATGCTTTTAAAGTTCTTAAAGATTTCACCATTGAGGTCATGTGATGATAAGATAATTCATAAGAATGAGGACATGACATTAAACCAAAGAAGTTTCGTTATCAAGGTGGACAAAAGATGTTATTGGAGAAATGACCCAACTATTGCATTTAAGAGTTATAAGTGGTTACATGTTAATTTGATTCACTTGTATTATTAGGATGGATCTCGGAGATTGTGCATTAATTATAGGAAGTTAAATGAAGACCTTGTGAAGAATCGCTTCCTTATTCCTTTGAGTGAAGGATTGTTGGACGAGTAAGGAGGAGCTTTTGTTTTTCTTAAACTAGATCTCAAGTCAGGATATTATTAAGTAAGAATGCATGAATAAGATTTTCGTAAAACATTGTTTAAAAGTTAAAACTTATTAAGGTCATTTTGAATTCTTTGCTATGCCTTTTGGGAATGCTAATGCCTTTATTACTTTTCAAGCTTTAATGAATTCTATTTTTATTTGAAAGCTTTAATGAATTCTATTTTTAAGTGTGTTAAGAAGATGTACATTTGTAGGTTTGATGATATTTTGGTTTGTAGCCTTACTATGGAAGAATTTACCGGAGTTACTATGTTAGGTGATGGAGGCTTTGCAGGTAGAAAGTCGGCCCTAGCATGGTTTTTGTTAGGAAGTTGCCTAAATATTGGTGTCTTGGTCCATAAGTTGTTAGCCCTAGTATATATATTATAAATAGATGGGTGGGCCTTTGTAATTCTTTGGAAAAAAAAAAACAATTTTAACTCTAGTTGCAACTTGCAGCATAGGGGACTTAGTTCACATAAACCAAACCATTTTAAATCTCATGTTTTGTTTTCTTTCGTTTACTACTTAACGTTTGTATGTGTGTGCGTGTTTGATAGCCAAACATACTATGGGCTTGGCTCCTTGCATTTATGGTTGTAAATATTGCAGTCACTACTCGGGTTGTGGGGTACTAGCTAGGGATTAATCATATTGACTTTTGACTAATTAATTGGACGATTAGCCAAAATCACAATATCAAGCAAGCGACTAGCGATAAATATATCGTGATTTTTACAACACTGCTTACATCCTCCGTTGTGGTATAGATTTAAGTATTTTTGCTTAATGATGGTTAAATCTAAGAATTGATTATGGGAACAAGGTCATTTCAAGCTAGCACATGCGGGCTTTATGCAAGTAATAATAGGTAGAGGGATCATAATTGTCAGTTTGTATAAACAATAGAAAGTTCATAAGTATTGCTTTGTATTTCATAAGGATTCATGCGTAATATTTTGGATAAGTCGTGACTAATTGTTTGAATGTTAGTCGATAAGGAAGGAGTAGTTCCCCATCAATTGAAAGACACATTTCCTCTTTTTGTGTTCTTTTTGTATCAAACGTCTAACAGTTCTTAAGAGAATATTCTGACGGTAAAATGGTTTGCTATTCAATCAAAAGTTATGTGTTTTAATCCTACTAGTAGGGCACCCGCGCAATGCGGCGGCGACAACAATTTAACATCCCCGTATCCGTTTTTGTTAGCTTATCGATCCTCTAGTGAATCTAAAGGTGAAACCGTTGAACCCGGACCGGTTTTTTTGTCATGTAGTCAAACTGGTTCGGGTTATAAATCGGTTTGGCTCACTAAATACTCAAACCAAACTATTTTTTTAAATAAACCGGTTTTTTACCGGTTTAACCTCTTTTTAATTTTTTAACCGGTTTACAAATCAGTATACAAACCGGCGGTTCGGATCGGTTTGCGAACCGGTTTGGCTCAAATCGGTTCGGTTTTTCGCCCGGTGTTTTTTTCAACCGTTTTTTTACACATCCAAGTGAATCATGATATATTGTATTGTACGTCTATTAGATTTCCTTATTGTGGCATCAATGTAGTTGATTCATGTGTTGGGTCTTACGGATTTCAATTAAATAATAACAAAGATACGAATAAAAAAATATAAGTTAGTAACATTATTTTGATAACAAATGATAAAGAATCCAATCTTGTAAAGCATAGTAACATAAAGAATAAAGAATTCAATCTTGTGTGCATAGGCGAACCTAGCGCTTAGACACGGGGTTGCCTCGACAACTGCTACAATAAAACATCTATCCAATGGAGCAATGAGAATCGAGCCATGCAGTGATAATGTACTTCATAGTATTCTCTTATTAGATTCATGTTCAAAAATGCAATAAGAACTTTCATCATATATCTTCAAAGTTTTGTTCTTGCTTGCAACCTTTTTATACAAAAGTTGCTGATATTGGGATTGGTAACCTTGTCTGTAGCTCCATGAAGAATCAACAACAGCAATCATACATGTAGTTTTTTCAAGAAAATGTCAAATCTTTAATATTTTAAGTTTTTAAAATGCAACACACATAAATACACACAAAAGACCCTTTCTACTTGTGACTCAAGTTCGGTTGTGGCATTTAGTTGTTTAACAGCAATCTTTAATCGTTTCTAATCGTAATAGCATATGACATTGTAACCCAATTGAAAATATAAAAAAGTGAATGAAAACCAACAGGTTTTAGATCAAATAAAAGAAAATATACAAAAAAAAACTAAGCCTGCATAAACTAAAAAAACTTGCCAATTTTCTATTTCGTGGGTCCTTAATAGTCAGGTCGGCAAGATACTTATGTTTCAAAAGTCTGGGTAAAAAGTTATTTATATTTCAAAATCAATGAGAAATGTATAAAAGTCATAAGATCTACTGTCATAAGATCTGCTGTTAGTTAATTGTTTAGTAACAACTAACAATAAATCAAGCAATTTAAAAAAACATCATATTGGTTATAACAAGAAC
>BJCM01071888.1:0-17025 GCA_018326385.1 Flaveria bidentis | reverse complement strand
TCACGACCTCGTGTCTTAGGTGGTGGTACATCAATTAACGCGGGTTTTTACTCTCGTGGTGAAGAGGCGTTTAACACCGAGGCTAAGTTAACGGATCAAGATTTGATCAAAGATTCTTATGAATGGGTGGAAAAAGTAATGGTTTTTGAGCCCGTTGTGCAGAACTGGCAAACTGCACTACGAGCTGCATTGGTGGAAGCTGGAGTCACACCCGACAATGGCTTTACTTATGATCATCTCGTCGGTACCAAAGTGGGTGGTTCTATTTTTGATTCAAACGGGACGCGACATACTGCCGCTGATCTGTTACAGTATGCAAATCCAGAAGGGTTGTCTCTTTATCTACATGCAACGGTTTGCAAAATCTTATTTTTCAATGGTATGACTAGATTTGATAGCAAATCAACAATCATCATATTGCCACTTTTGCAAACTTTTTTATGTAAATTTTGGAAAATCTTTAACTTATAGAACACTTATATATTAAGATTATACAACATTTTAATTCCACGCTTAATTAAATTTTGGAAATAGATTATTTTAATTGTGAATTTGACTAAACTATTTAAATGTCTACAAGTTTGAGAATTTAATGATTATATAGTTTTATTGAGTTCTTTGTCTCATGCACCTACCGTCTTAAAATATAACTTCTTCATACTACTAGCCTAGGAAATAATTTGGTGTAAGAAATTAATATTTATACTTTCAAATGAAGAAAAATTCAATGTTTAACATGAATGCTTTTATACTTTTATCAATAAAATAATATTTTGTAATTGTAAGCTCAAATATTCTAAAAGTTTTATTAGTATTCAACTTATACTACAAGAAATTGAATTTGATGTTATCTAGTGACATAAGTTTCTTAGACTAATTAAGAAAGCCCCACTAATGATAACTTATCTTTTAAACAAGAGTTAATATTAATTTTACTATTTAAGTTTTGATAAAAGTAATTATTTTCTTTAAAAGTTTGAAAACATTAATTTCAATTCGAAAACTTCATCAAATGTTTCAAATTTAGTCCAAAAAATTTATTATTTTAGATTTAAGTTGAAACAAGTAATGAAACTTTTGAATTGAAATTAAAATAACGTATGAAACTTTTTAAAATAAATTAATGTTTTTAAGCTTTAAAAAATAGTTATTTTTATCAAATCTTAGGGAGCAAAATCGAATTTAACTATTTAAACAAAGTACTTTTTACTAGCAATTTATTTCTTGTAGTGTTATTAATGCATATTATATATATATATATATATATATATATATATATATATAATTTATTTGAGTATAACATCATTAAACTTGAATATAGGCTTGCATATTTCTTAACCAACAAAGAAAAAACGATGTCTAATCATAGTTTTGCTCTAATCTTGTTATAAACAACTTGCTAATTTGAATAGGAACAAGGCCAAAGGCATATGGTGTAGTATTTGAAGATTCATTAGGGATGATGCATATGGCGTATCTTAATGGTGGAACCAATGATGAAATCATACTGGCTGCCGGTGCTCTAGGAAGCCCACAACTTTTGATGTTGAGTGGTATCGGTCCAAAAGACCAACTTGATGCCATTAACATAACACTTGTGCTTGAGCAACCTTTTGTTGGTAAAGACATGGCAGATAACCCTCAAAATATACTATTCGTCCCTTCTCCAATTTTCGTCGAACCATCTATAGTTCAAGTTGTTGGTATTACTCCATTTGGTAGTTATATTGAGGAAGCCGGTGGAGTAAATATTATCTTTGCAAATCTTTCAGACTATCAGGGTTATACATATGAGGTATTGAATTGAATCATAACTTTAACTTTTGAATTCTAATAGTGATTGACTCTAATCAATTCGGGTGTGTGTTTTTCTTGTAGAGGGGAGGATTTGTGTTTGAAAAGATTAATGGCCCTTTATCTAAGGGTGAGCTAAAGATTGTAAATCTTGATCCAGCTGACAATCCATCGGTAACATTCAACTACTTTAGTGAACCTGAAGATTTACAAAAATGTGTTGAGGGGATTGAAACCATTCTCAAAGCAGTTAATTCAGAAGCATATTCAAACTACAAGTTTTCCAATATGACAGACCAAGATATTCTTGATCTCAACATGAAACTACCATATAACTTGATTGAACATGGTAATATGAGTACTTCGTTAGAACAATATTGTAAGGACACAGTAAGGACCATATGGCATTACCATGGTGGATGCCATATCGGAAAAGTAGTTGGTGATGATTATAAGGTTATCGGTGTGGATTCTCTTCGAGTCATTGATGGATCAACGATACTCAACTCTCCCGGAACTAATCCGCAAGCTAGTGTCTTGATGCTTGGAAGGTTTCTAGTTTCAAAATTGAAACATTTATGCTGATTTACTAAAAGTTTATATATCAACTATTAATGTTAATTTGTTTCTATAAATTCTACATTATGATGATTTGGTTTTAATTTGATGTAGGTACATGGGAGTTATGATATTATCCCAAAGACTCATAGTTGATGACAAGCCATATGCGGATTGGTGATCCAGTTATTAATGTTGATTGGTGTTTATACTTTATAGAGTTCATGGAGTTTGTAAGTGTCAGCTGATATATTCCACTTACTAGAATACATCTAATTATGTACGTATGTTCTTTTATATTTAATAAATATTTTTACTTTGGTGTCTGTTTATAACGCTACTAGAAAACATGGTATTTTACCGTAAGTTGTCGCAAATAGCCTTTGTGACCAAGTAGCAACCGAAAGCGCACTCCCGAGGACCTCTGCAATCCCATCTTGCAACCGCTATATGATTAGGTATTATTTTGTAATCGGATTTTGCAACCGCTATATAATTAGGTATTATTCGATCTTCAGCTAGTAGTGGATGTGAACATCCACACAAAGGCTGAAATCAGACAAATCGATAGTCAACCAAATGCACAACTTTCCTAAATAGTCGTGTGAATCACTAAACATGTTGAATGTGTATATAAGGTTATAATATATTATGTTGACCTGAAAAAGCATACTCAAGATAGTCAACATATAGTTGGTGAGAACATAAGTTTAATCAATAACATAAATCATTTTGAATTGATGCAAACAATCAAACTCACAACCAAACCTACTCACATATCTAGTGATTCATAACTGTCATATAAACATCACAGAATCAAATAATATAACATCACTGCCCTCATCCAGCAGATGCAGGTTGACATATTCCTAAATAGCGGTACCTGTATTATTTTACGGTTCCTCATCCGAATTAATGGTTGTGTTAGTATGACAGTAACATATCAAAATTCTCAAATTTGCATTAAATTCAAACAAAAACAATACGTTTTTTCCTCCAAAAATTTATAAATTAAAAAGGAGTCATGTTACTCACTTTATTCAATCCACAAGTCAAACATTTTCTATAAAATAATTATCTGTTAAAATAAATCTTATTTCTTAAAATTTTTCATCATTTTAAATTACTAATTATGTCAAAATTCCTAATCGGTGTCTACTATTATCTAAAAATCACCAAAATTTATTAACAGAAGCATTCTAAAATCTAAATTATCTTATAAAATTTTAAATCAGAAACTCATTATAGAAAATATACTAGAACTTTTACAAGTTTCACAATAAATGACAAAAATAGCTACAGATCTCTACAAATTCCAAAATTTATACATGTTGTCCCTTTCTATATTTTATAATTTATGTAAATTTTCCAGGATTTATCCTACTATTTTACTTTTACTTTAATTTTTTATTATTAAATATTATAAAAATATGAAACTTAGTCATACATACGCATTAATTCACTAAATTAATTCTGAAGTTCCAATAAAATATATGGGTTATTATATAAAATTTCCAGGTTTTTATTAGGTCCATATTTTTTGTTTGGTAAGTTTCTTCTATTTCGTAGAATTAATCATATAAATTAATATATTCAATATAATTATCCCATATTTACAAATTATTATCTCCAATATTTTATAACAAATTTATAAATTTATTCCCATAATTACAGTCACTTAAAGTATTTAATCTAGTTTATCATGATTATCACATGTTTCAACCCTTTAAATCCTTTATTTTTCTTCAAATCCTTGATTTTTATAAAACTTTTCACTTTTTTTTGAACTTCTTCTAATTACTGATTTTTTATTGAAACCAAGAGTTCATGAAGTTTTTATGAATAATCTTGATGATTTAACTCAAAGGATTGATTATATGTGTTAGTTGAACACATATACAACTTTTAAACTTGTTAGTTTATAGATTTGAGAATCAAACCTTGTTGATGATAAAAAAAAACTAAGGAAATTGCTAGCTTGATCCTTGAAAGTCCACTTGATGATATGGTTCTTGAATCTTGGAAGGTTGATCATAATCTAGTTGAAGACAACTTGTTTCATGATGTTCTTGAGGGTGAGAATTGGTGGTGAGCAAAGGATGATGTGGTTGGTTAGATGATGTGAGAACCGAGAGCTAGAGGGTGGTGGTGGTGATGATTTGAGAACAAAGAACAAGATGGTGATGGTTTGTATGAAAACTAAGAGAGAAAGCCAAGAGTGGTTGTGGTTGTGGTGGTTTACAATAGTTTATAGTTGTGTTAACTCTATCGGATGGGAGGTTCAAGAAGTGGGTTTCATCACCATTAGGTCTATGCTATGTTAATAAGATGGTGTTTGAAGGGGTAATTAGTCGGATCCTTAGGAGATAGGTGGCAAGCTTAGAGAGTGATTAGTATAATGGTCATGCTAGGTGTCGATCAAGGGAGCTGGTGCTCACTTAGTCATTAAGCTAGGGTTAGTTACTTAGTTTAGTTGTTAATCTAGGTTAGTGAAAGTCCTTATGAGTCGATATTTTGTTAAGGTTGGGTTTTAGATAATGTTTAGAT
This sequence comes from Flaveria bidentis, assembly GCA_018326385.1. Lineage (NCBI taxonomy): Eukaryota > Viridiplantae > Streptophyta > Magnoliopsida > Asterales > Asteraceae > Flaveria > Flaveria bidentis. The sequence continues at coordinate 12,126 of BJCM01071888.1, read as the reverse complement.
GTTTAAGATTGGTTTAGTTTTTAGTTTTTGCATAAATTTTATGGATGTTAACTCGATTAGTAATTAAGTTTCAAATCTTAATACATTGCACACAATTAAAGCATCTAACATTCAAGTAACTAATCACAAAATCCTATGATTTGATAATCACAAGATTTATACAAGAGTTGCACATATGCACACGTAAACACTTATGCATGTCTGCATGCATGCTCACGTACTATCACGCAAAAATATGAGAAAATCATATAAGGTTAATCACATAAAATTACCTTAACAATCTCTAATAAAATATAATAGTATATACTATATACTTAGAGTAGTTCTTAAAGACGTTAAATTTACCTAACATTGGCTTAGGGTTCTCACATAAAACCCTAATTTTAATTTAATCAACTTATTTTAAAAAAAATTATAAACTTTATAAATCTCACAAAACTTGTATTTTGATTATTTGTTTTAATTGAATATTTTCAAATCTTATAGATATTATTTACCTTTTAACATATATGAATTTTAGTTTATAAATCATAAAAATTAAATTAAATTAAATTAAATAAGTGACATATTTTTTTGTATTTGGAACACAAACATAAATAAAATAAATAAATAATGAATTTTATTTACAAAATTGACTCACACAGATTTGAATTTAGATTTATAATTTGAAAATGGATCGGATGTTACATGTGATATTTTGACAGCTTAAATCCAAACCGTATTGATCAATAATACCGATATTCAAATTGTCAAAATATTACATTTGGATGTATCTATAACATTTACCTACTAATATTCTCTTTTGACAATTATCTTTCAATTCTTACTATATGATTGAAAACCTCTAACCACCATACTATTTACGCCTTTACAATCTACTAATGCATAAGTGTTGATGTGATGTTAGCCTTACTATTTGTATGATATTCTTTATGTTTTTTAAAATAAAAAAAACATAAAGAAAAAAACTCACTTCATCTTATTTTTTATAATATTTTTTATCCATAAACTATAATAATTATATATGTGTGGGTTAAATATTATGTTTATATATATATCAACTAAATTTTCATACCTAATAATTCTTTTGTGAATGAAAAAGGGAGAAAACAAATATTATAATTGATTAGACGAGTATTATTTAGTTGATTTAAGATAAAGAAAATAAAGGAGATATAAAAGGCTTCTAAGCAGAGATAGAACAAAATTTAAGAATAAAAATGTATTTTAGGTTAAATCATAAGAATAAAAATAAAAACGTTCAATTCTTGAGAAAACAAATGATCTTGTTTGAGACGCAATGGTGGTATGATAAAATCAAATTCTTAGCTATGGATGTGTATAATCTTTTGAGTTGACATTTCTACTTGGTTATCTGGTATCCACAAGAATCTGGCCAAATATTTGTAACCGACTATGTTCATGTTACAAGTACATAATAGTAAAACAATTCCATATAATCTTTTAATCTCTCTATGACTCTTAATCTCTTATCTATTCAATAACGTTCCTAGTGTCTAGAAAACACATTTTTTATTTATGTTTTAAAATGGGTTCAAATAAACTCCTGGATCAATTCAATATAGAATCTAATCGTTTTTCAGTGCCAAATTATTTAATATATATCCAAGAAAAAGGGTTATATGGGGCTTGTATTACGGGCTGGGTCAGACGCAGACATACTCATATTCAATTCAAATTAAACCTTTCATATTAGTGCCAGTTATCATCATTCTAGATCAAACACAAATGTCTATGATGAAGATCATCGAATGTAATTCATTTGATTTCCTTTAATTTCATTTTGGTATAAATTAAACATGTATTCTTTGAATAAAGATTTAGGCTCTAACGTTTCTAGTTATTTATTCTTGTGATAACGGCTCAAAACAGATAACTTTTAATACGGGTTGGGGTAGGTTGACCCGCTACATACTACTACCTTTTGCCCTTTTATGTCTAATGAGAATGATGTCTCGTGTCGTCTCGTGTCCTGCGTTCTAAACACAACTGGGTTTTGAATATATATCATGTTATGCAGACATACAACAAATCTTATAAAAGTGCTAAACCGTAAAAAGAAAAATAAATTTTTGCAAAACTTTATATAAAAAACAAACATTAATTTATGTTAAGCAAGACCGTTGTTAAAATCCAAACTTTACATAAAAAACAAAATCATTTAAAAATAAACTTCAAAACGTTAATACAGATAAACAAATAAATAAAATTAACGCCGAAACGTCGATAAAACTAACGACGTAGCAACTAATAAATACTTAGTCTAAGTAGTATCAACAAAAATAAAAGATAAAACATTGAAAACAAAAAATGGGCAGAAAATCCCTTAAAGGGTTTTTAGTAAAAGAAACGAAAAGGGCATATAATCGCTTATTAAAACTTATTTTTAAAAAAATATTAGCACTCAAGCACTAAACAAATCCGTTTGAGGATCAAGATGAGTTAATGTTTAGTTATGGATAACGTTAAAGAAAAGTTTAATGAAAAGAAAAACTGGAGGTGCAGTAAAATAACATTGGGCTTTTGTTAAACAAGTGTGAAGCCTTTTTAGAAAAGCAAAGAAGAATATAATATTTCACCGACGTTACCGATCGAATATAGTATAATATAAAACCTATACTATAAAAATAATGATTTTACTTTCAAATAAAGTAATATTGGAAATGCACGACTTTAAGACGTTGGACCAATATGATCCATTTGATCCGTTTTACTCACGTGGGAGCTTTCGATCACTTGTATTTTTATATGTGTAGAGTCCGGTACTCTAATATAGTGATAAGAAAAATTTTATAGGTCTCGTAAATTTCGACGATCTTTATATATTTGTTTAAGTTTTATCACTGGTTTTATTTTAATCTGATTACCTGTTATTTGATGATATATATCCCATTTGATTATCTTTTATTTTAACAATCTCTGTAAGTTGCATGCAGAAGGTTTACACTTTTACTTTGAGGTCAGATTTACCGACCATTTTCAACCTTATAAAGTTGCATTGGACTTCTTTAATCATCAAACTTTGTAAAAAATGATGTTGGTGTTATTCTTGTGAACTGGTTTATATGAATATATCTATCTTGTGTCTTGAAACATAAGTCCTACGTATGGTTGACTTCAATGTCAATATGTTCATCGTTTTTTAAACCATTTAGTGCTTGCATTATACATTTATACGTTAGCCTTTCCATAAGTTTAGCACGATTAGAAACTTGATTTGTTACAAATGGGTGTTTGGTTAAAGTTAAAACGCGTGTAGTTCCATGTCTTGATATAAAAGAACAACTATGTCACAAAAACATGTGACAAGATAGTCGTAATTCGGGTCAAACGGGCTGGCTTGTTGAAAATGGCTAGTAATCAAGTTGTAAATGTGACAAATAGGTTGTAAATAGACAGGTTATAAATACAAAGTCATATTCGGTTGATTATTAAACGGTCTAAAACTAGTTGAAAACTCAAGTTCAAGATTACTTTTGAATGATCAAGTTGACAAAACTAACACTTAGAAAATTTTATAAGTTGCACTACATATAAGTTTCAAATCACTTAGAAAATTTTATAAAAAACTGTCTCCAGAAACAAGTTGACAAAACTAACATTAATTTTTTATAAAGCATGCATCTCCCACCATCTTATTTTTAACAAACCAACAACTCCTAGTTGAAAATTCATAGTTATCTATGAGGATCTCAGTCTAAATGCTTAGAAGCTTCTTCATGGTTTAATTAAAGTTATATATGTAATATAATTTTATAATACAAGTTTAGCCATACAAGATAATTGCAACCTACGCATTCTATTAAATATTAGTTATGTTGAATGAATATATAAACCCTAGATGACTTCATTTTACAACATGCTCCCAACTGCTCCATCTTATTATTTGAGGCAGTTGAGATGGTATACGCCATTGGGGTTTGATAAATACTAAAAGAATAACTTGATCAAACAACTTTTGTCTTTTATCTAGGATGCATACGTTGTTGAGAAGCCCAAGTTTAAACCATATATAAGTATTGAAATGTAAAGGAAAGGATACATGTGTGAGAATTAGCATTTTATTCAATTGAAGTAAATTACCATACGGTACAAAAGTTAAATACAATTAAATCTTGTGACAAGGTAGAGATAAGAATGGAAAAGATCAAAATAGTTACTTTTGAAATAAATTAATAAATGTTAATAGCTGATACCCCGTCAAGCGAATGGGTGGTGGACTGGCATGAAGCTTACTAGGGAAGTGGTTAAAAAGTGATAGTGGGAGGCTTTTGGTGATATATCCGTAGTGGAAAATTTAGTATATAAGCGGCCAAAGGATACGACTTAACAAACAAAGTGATAGTCAATATCAATAAGATATGGGATTTTCAGTAAGAAACATAGCACTTCGGTTGTCACAAAAAAAGCAGCTGATCTAGTGGTAACGCGTGTAGCTCATGAAGATGATGTGTTATCCAAATTATTTAAACGCCAATGTTAATCATATCATGGTACTTAGATTCACAGCTAGAGTGAGGTATGGATGGTTTGTTAAAGTTAAAATCATATGAAATAATATCTTTCAATTTCTAGACAACAAAGGAATGCTTAGCCGATATAATATTTTAAAATTTTAGGCTTCAATATGTTTGCACTTTTATTCGTTTGTGTACATGTTTGTTGGGAGATACATGAAAAATATAATTAAACAGTTTAATGATGCTAATAATACAATATATAGATAAAATACTATCTTAAGATAATTATATGTGAATTGTCTCTTATTTGTTAAAGTTACTAAAGGGGGCTCAAAGGGAGCTATATATCAGAAGAATTGCAAAAAAGTTGCATAAATTCGATTATCGGTGGTAAATGAATATCGATGATCTTCGGTAAAATGATGGTTGGTATCAATTTTGGTATCTTGGTTAACTTTGGTATATCAATAGTAACTTTGGTACCTCGTAGCAACTTTGAACTTCGATAGTAACACTAAACATTAGTTGCTTGCAACGTACGGATTGTCAATATATATCAATTTTCTTATAGTTACTACTATGATTAATACAAACGTAACTACTGGTGGTATGCAGTTGTCAACAATTGGCACTTATAACTCATTTAATCAAACGTTGTAATGGTTACATGAATCATTACGATGCTTTGGCCCATTTATATAAATTTCAACTTATTAAATTTCAAGCATTGAATTCATACAAATTGTGGGGCGATTTTCATACAGAACTTCATACTTGTTTTTAAAACCTTTTGTCTTCTCCATTTAAAGATTTTAAAGTATTACCAAAATAACTTTATCTAAACGTGATTCACATGATTTAAAAGATAGAAAACTCCAAACTACAAAACCTACATTTGCCAGGGTAACAGTTATGGTTACAGTTAATAAAAAATATATTTGTTTTCATACAACTTATCATTTTAATAATTAGCTACATGTTAATCACATGACAATTGTTCATAGTCTTAGAAACACACAAAATACTTTAGTGATGTTAGGATGTGTGTGATGTCTCACGACGAGAGTGTACGTAATACATGCCACGAAGGTGGTTCACGAGCAAAAACACCGCCCTCAAGGGGCAGTGAATTGTGTCGATCAATTATTTTAATCTACCAACTATAACATTACATCTCAACATCTCTTTTTAATTAAGTCTTGCCCTCACACGAATTGAATACCATGCATTACACATTGACCATACGTACCCACTGTTTATGTGACGCCTATGTTATATCACTTTTTACTCATACTCAATATAATATATCGAAATTATTTGATAATTAATTTAAATTTCTTTTTACTAGAGTTTCTTTCATTTAATTTATAGTGCATGGAAGGTGGCGGAAATGATGAAAGTCTTTCATATAATGAAGACTCTATTTAATTTAATGTATACATACATTAAAGAAAAATAAGTCATCCTTATTTAATCGAAAAAAAAGTCATCCTTATTTAAGCGGTACTTTCAAAATTTCTTAGTATTACTATTCCTCTAAACCATATTACAGAAACATGAAGTTTGAATGTTTGATTATGGCATTGAATGAAACTAAGTTCATATCGCAACTTTAACTTAAAGTCTATACTTATGTATTTTACACACACGTATATGAGAGATTAGGTATTGAAAGAACAAAATTAGTTAAATGTAATCTCATTTTATTAATATAATACTCAAATGTCGTATGGCATACCTACTCGATCATGGTTTCATCTTCCACTTGCTAATACTTTTTAACATCCAGAGTATATATATGTTGCTTATATTTCATCTCTTTTTGATATCATACATATACACACAAATCACTAAGAAACCAAAACAATCACGAGTTCATGAATTATGATAAACATATTGACATATGTATCGAACGTCATCAACATAACATGATGGTTCATAGGTCATGGAGAATGATCGTGACTGTTCTTGTTACCATTTTTCTCTTACTTGATTTTTCTGTCGCCCAAATAGGTATACGCTCATTCTTATCTTTCTATCAAGAAAACAACTCTTTACCCCATCTAAATCATCGATCTACATGTTAATTGCATGCATATTATTACCTAAAATTTAGGTGCTCATGTTTACCGTTACGATTTGAAACAAAATGATCATAAACATGGTCGATTACTTAATTTATATGTTTTTTTTTTGTTTCTATAGATCCAAACTACACCTTCATGCATGAAGCAACCGAAGCGCCTAGCATTTCATTCTTTGACTACATCATCATAGGAGGTGGTACCGCTGGAATCCCGTTAGCCGCCACCCTATCAGCCAACTACTCGGTTTTATTACTCGAGCGTGGTGGATCGCCTTACAACGACGCCAATATCACCAATGTGGTCAACTTTGGTCGCTACTTTTTTGACCCCAGACCAGATTCACCCTCTCAGCAGTTTATAACAGAAGGTGTTGTGAACTCACGACCTCGTGTCTTAGGTGGTGGTACATCAATTAACGCGGGTTTTTACTCTCGTGGTGAAGAGGCGTTTAACACCGAGGCAAAGTTAACGGATCAAGATTTGATCAAAGATTCTTATGAATGGGTGGAAAAAGTAATGGTTTTTGAGCCCGTTGTGCAGAACTGGCAAACTGCACTACGAGCTGCATTGGTAGAAGCTGGAGTCACACCTGACAGTGGCTTTACTTATGATCATCTCGTCGGTACCAAAGTGGGTGGTTCTATTTTTGATTCAAACGGGACGCGACATACTGCCGCTGATCTGCTACAATATGCAAATCCAGATGAGTTGTCTCTTTATCTACACGCAACAGTTTGCAAAATCTTATTTTTCAATGGTATGACTAGATGCGATAGCAAATCAACAATCATCTTATTGCCGCTTTTGCACACTTTTTATGTGATTTTTAGAAATTCTTTAACTTTTAAAACACTTATATATTAAGATGTATACAACATTTAAATTCTACGCTTAATTAAATTTTAGAAATAGATTATTTTAGTTGTAAATTTGACTTAACTGTTTGAACGTGTACAAGTTTGAGAATTGAATGATTATATAGTTTAATTGAGTTCTTTGTCTCACCTACTGTCTTTAAATATAACTTCTAGGATATAACTTGGTGTAAGAAATTAATATTTATACTTTCAAATTATGAAAAATTCAATGTTTAACATGTATGTTTTTATACGTTATTAATAAAAAATAATATTTTGTAATTGTAAGCTCAAATATTCTAACAAGTTTATTAGTATTCAACTTATACTACAAGTAATTAAATTTGATATCATTTAGTGACATACGTTTCTTAGACTAATTAATTAAGAAAGTCCCCCTAGTTATAACTTATTTTTTAAACAAGAGTTAATTTCAATTTGACTATTCAAGTTTTAAAAATGTAACTATTTTTCTCTAAAATTTTAAAAACATCAATTTTAATCCGAAAGTTTCATCAAATGTTTTAATTTTACTTCAAAAAATTTATTATTTTGGATTCAAGTTTAAACAACTAATGGAACTTTTTTGCTGAAATTAAAACAAATTATTGAATTCTTCTAGTGTTATAAATGCATATATATTTTATTTATTTGAGTATAACATCATTAAACTTGGATAAAAGCTTACATATTTTCTTAACTAACAGAGAAAAATAGCTATCGAATCATACTTTTGGTCTAATCTTATAATAAACAACTTGCTAATTTTGAATAGGAACAAGGCCAAAGGCATATGGGGTAGTGTTTGAAGATTCATTAGGGATGAAACATATGGCATATCTTAATGGTGGAACCAGTGATGAAATCATATTGGCTGCTGGTGCTCTAGGAAGCCCACAACTTTTGATGTTGAGTGGCATAGGTCCAAAAGACCAACTTGATGCCCTTAACATAACACTTGTGCTTGAGCAATCTTTCGTTGGTAAAGACATGGCAGATAACCCGCTTAATGTCCTATTCGTCCCCTCTCCAATTCCCGTAGAGCCATCTATAGTTCAAGTTGTTGGTATTACTCCGTTTGGTAGTTATATTGAGGAAGCCGGTGGATTTAATTTTATCTTTGCCAATCTTTCAGACTATCAAGGTTATACATATGAGGTAAAGAATCATAACTAGACTTTTAATAGATTAAGGAGAGATTACTTAAAACCACAAATTAAAGTTTGATAGAAAAAAATAAGATTATTTATTTTCTTTCCTAAATCATTGGCTAATCACTGACGGATTACCACAAGTGTCATGGATGGAAATCTACAGTGGATACTGACTGATTAGCGAAATAACTATTACCCATAGATATTTAAATTTTATTTTTATTTTTTTGGAATTTCCAATTAGTCATCACAAATCCATCGGTAATTACCGATGGTATTGAGATGCTAGTGATGTCACACCGATGATATTCGATTTTCTAGTAGTGATTGACTCTATTTTGGACATGTTTTTTTCTTGCAGAGGGGAGGGTTTGTATTTGAAAAGATTAATGGCCCTTTATCTAAGGGTGACCTAAAGATTGTAAATCTTGATCCAGCTGACAATCCATCGGTAACATTCAACTATTTTAGTGAACCGGAAGATTTACAAAAATGTGTTGAGGGGATTGAAACCATTCTCAAAGCAGTTGATTCAGAAGTGTTTTCAAACTACAAGCTTTCCAATATGACAGACCAAGATATCCTTGATCTCAACATGAAACTACCATATAACTTGATTGAACATGGTAATACGAGTACTTCGTTAGAACAACATTGTAAGGATACCGTAAGGAGTATATGGCATTACCATGGTGGATGCCATATCGGACAGGTAGTTGATGATGATTATAAGGTTATCGGTGTAGATTCTCTTCGAGTCATCGATGGATCAACAATACTCAACTCTCCGGGAACTAATCCGCAAGCTAGTGTCTTGATGCTTGGAAGGTTTCTATTTTTAAAATCGAAACATTTATGTTAATCTATTACAAGTTTATATATCAACTATTAATGTTAATTGTTTATATAACTTTTACATTATGATAATTTGGTTTTAATCTGATGCAGGTACATGGGAGTTACAATACTATCCCAAAGACTCATGGCCGAGGACAAGCTATATGCGGAGTGGTGATCCAATTATTAATGTTGATTGGTGTTCATATTTTATAGAGTTCATTGAGTTTGTAAGCGTCAATTGGTATATTCCACTTACCAGAATAAATCTAGTTATGTACGTATGTTTAATAATTTTTTTACTTCAGTGCTTGTTAATTACACTACTTGAAAACATGGTATCTTACCATAATTTGTCGCAAATAGCCTTTGCGACAACGTAGCAACCGAAAGTGCACTCCCAAGTCCCAAGGACCTGTGCAGATAATCCCATCTTGCAACTGCTATATGATTAGGGATTATTTTGCGTTGATTTACAATTGATTTTTGCAAGTGATTTGAGACTACTTCTCTTGTCACCCTTTGTTTTGATTTTTCTAAGATAAAATATATTATTATTTTTAACTTTATTACTTTTTCACATGTCTATGATAGATTTTTACGACCAATATTTTTAATTTAAAAAAAATTATTGTTTTGATACTTTTTCGATCGGACCTAAACAGTTGCAAATTCTATGACTGTTTTACGACCGAATTAAATGTTGACGTTAACTTTACAACCCTTTAGATTGATCGCAATAAAGGATCTTCTTTGGTCATAACTTATGTCAAATACTTAATTTTCAAGTACCGGATGATTTTTTTTTTCTAAAGAGGTTAATAAACTTTACGAAAAATATGTGTTAACGTCTTTCTAAAAGTGGTAACCGAGCACTTCTGCAACAAGGTGGAGCACGAATAAAACAATTATAATTTGTACTCTTGCCAGATTGACCAGAGATAAAATCCATCATTTCTCTTAGTTTGCAAGTACTCACTATTAAAGGGATTTTTATATATTTCATGTTAAGATTGTAAATTATATATTTTCTCAAGCTAAAAAATCAATTACATATTCTTTCTTCTAAAAAAAATATATTACATATTTTCTATTTTATTAAAATTAACATATTGAATGACTATTTTACCTTGTTTTTATTAAGAGATTTTTACATATTGATGTTTTATTATTATAATTATTTAAAATTGTTGACAATTATGTTTTGTATATGGATATATAACTTTGATTATCGGTTATTATTGTTTTGAAATGAAGTTTTAAACGATATATAATTTTATTGTTTTTATTTACAAAAAAGACTCAAACTTAAGGAAATATGTAATTGACAGTCTGATGAAGTGAAATGTGTATCGATACTTTAGTGAAAATACGAGTAAAATAATCATTTAATAAATAATTTTAATAAAATGGGTAAATATATAATATATGTGTTTTAGAAAGGTGAAATATGTAATTGATTTTCTAATTTGGGTAAATATGTAATTAGTGACTTTAGAAAGAAGAAATATGTAAATGGCCCTATTATATACATATATATATATATATATAGGGGGACATTCATATAAGAACTAGATTTTTGTTAAAAACTAAAAGAACTATTTTCAACCACACAAATTTATTTATAATTTTATTTATTAGTATAATATAATGTTATTAACAAGGGTAATAACGTAATTTTATTAGCCTGAATTCTGGGTAGTGGGATCCATAACTGTTTCCGGTGTTTTATGAATTCTAATATGATTTTTTGAATTGTTTATACAAATTTATTTCATCTTATGCATTTGATTGTTGTATTTATGATTATAAATGATAACTTTAATTTGATTTATGTGTGTTTGTGATTAATTTAGTATTCCATATATAACAGTATAATTTCATCTTATCTCGTACGATTGCAATATGTTTTTTATTTGCTTTTGGATTGTGTTTTTTTACATTTATATGTATTTCAGCTATGGTATTTTTATGTATAATTTATATTATACTAATTAGCAACTTTGGGTTGCATTGATGATTGTACTATATGCATTAGAGGTTGTATATATCTTTTGTTTACTTTTCTATTTCTTTTATTTTTTTATTTTAAATCCAATATTTTTACATCTTTTATAATATAACCTTATAATTTGTTATATTTAATATTGGTTGCCTATTCTTTTCTTCTTTTACAAAATTCTCATATACATTCCGGTCTAAAATTTGAGAGATAATACGTCATAACGTTCATGTGGGATTCAACGTTGTTACGCCTATTTTTTTCTACTTAACAGATCGGTTGCAACGTCCGGATCCTAGATCGACTTAGCTATTGTTTTTAAAGTTTTACGTTTCACAAGCGTGGTTCAATGTTTTAACATCTACGTTCTGCTCGGTTTTGTTTTTTTTTATTTTTATTTTTATATGAGTTTTTTTGCGTTTGAGATCGCTGATGGTAGTGTGACGTTGATGTTATTTGACATGATTTTACGCTCCCGCCGCAAAGCGGGGGCTCAGTACTAGTTTGAAATAAATGTATCAATGTGTTGTTATTAAACTACGCCAAAAATGCTTAAATGCATAATTACTAATAGATGCATTAATGCACATATAACACAAATGCACGAATGCACAATTAACATTAATGCATTAATGAACCAATTGTAAATAAATGCAATAGTGACATTAAGGATTTGATTCTATAACTATTATAATCATACATGTTACA
>BJCM01071858.1:0-10514 GCA_018326385.1 Flaveria bidentis | reverse complement strand
TATAAAATATAAAATAGACCACCGCTTCCGGGATTAAGGTAACCGTGGTTTGAAAATAAGAAACCAAACAAATAAAAAAAAAGGAAAACAAAGAAAAGAGTCTGAAACATTGGGCTCGTGTCAAATTCACGTCGAAAGCGACTACACAACGACTCACAACACCACGTACCTCCACTCCCCTTAAATAATAATATAATCTCATTGATCATTAATCATTAATCATTATTCAACACTCTTCTCTTCTCCCCCAATAAGTAATAACCTTCACCCTCACTGCAAATAATAACTGCATCCCAATAATCAATTCAACATTTGCTTCAATCATCATGAACTCCAATCACTTGCTTCTAGAAGAACCCATTCGTATGGCCTCCATCCTCGAGCCCTCCAGATCCGTACGTAACTTCCATCAATCCTCTTCAAAATCTCCCAATCACGTGTTACTTTTGTGTTTCTGATTTGATTTTTGTTTGTGATTCTGTTTTGTAGAGTTATTTTCCGTCAATGACGAAGATCGTCGGCACTCTTGGACCGAAATCGAGATCTGTGGAGGTTATATCGAGGTGTCTCATCGCCGGAATGTCTGGTAATTTCACTTTGATTTCATGATTTGTATGTTGTGGATCTGGTGGTGAATTGTTTAGAGATATCGGTGTTACGTGTGAAGTAAGATGTGTGTGTGATGTTACGTACTTACGTGAACGATGATTGAATTAGGAAGTAGGAAGTGATTTTGGTTTGATTGTTGATCTGTTGGTGGTTGATGAAAATCATGAAATGTGATTACGGAGGAGGTTGATTATTTTATGTTTTGTTGACTCGGAATATTCGATTTTTGATTTTGGTTATGTGGAGTTTGTTTTATAATGGGAGATAATTCGATGGGATTTTGTTTGCCGTTTTTAGGTTATAATACTTTGAGTTACATCTGACATACATTTTCTTGGTAAAATTGGGCATAAATGGATAGTTCGATAACATAGTAACATGTACACTAGAGACTAACCTTGTTTTCTTTTTTATAACTCCACCAGTTTTAATAGCTTCCTCGGAAGTTGAATGGTTTGTTGAGTCTGTTTTAATAGCTTCGGTTGGACGGGCGAACATGACAGGATGGTTGGACTGGATTTCAAGTTTTTTTTTATCCTTCTTTTATTTTTGAGATAAATTTGTTTTTGCTTTATAAATATAACTATTTTTCTTGAAAAACTTAAAAACATCATTTTCCTTCTCAAAGTTTCACTATTTTTATCGGTTTCAGTTTAAAAGCTTCATATTTTTGGACTGGAATTGAAACAACTACTCAGAGTTTTAGAGTTTTAGAAGTAAATTGTTGTTTTTACTTTTTTTAATGAAAAATGGTTATTTTTGTCCAACCGAATTAAACTGTGTATTTTGTTTACTTTTATTTTGTTGAGTTTATGCTCCATGTTTTGTTTATTTCAGGATTGATATTTTATCAATATTGCAAATCCACACGAAAAGATAAATTGGTTTCATATATTGTTGTAAATTAGTTTATGTACTTTTATTTATTTATTTTTTTAAAATTATTTACGACCGTTATCCGGTTTCTGAAACTACCAGTTTGCAGCCAGTTTGACGTCTGTCTGGTTATGGAAACATATGAAAACCTATGAAAACATTGACTTTTAGAGTTCCTGTTTTCATAATATTTGTCATGGTGTGTAGTTGCCCGATTCGATTTTACATGGGGTGATGCTGAGTTTCACCAGGAGACATTGGAAAACTTAAAGATCGCTATCAAGAAAACGAAGAAACTGTGTGCTGTAAGTTTCATTACTGGCTCACCTAATGAAAAAAACATATGTTATTGCAAGTATAAACCATCTAAAGATTAAACATCATTTTTTAATGTAATGGTTCTGAGAGCATAAATGTGTGTTATTTCCTGTATAATCAGGTTATGTTGGATACAACTGGCCCTGAACTTGTAGTTGTTAACAAAGGTGATCATCCTATACCTCTTGAAGCAGATTCATTTGTTGTTTTAACACCCGATCAAGAGAAAGAAGCAACGTCAGATTTATTGCCAATTAATTTCAGTGGTCTAGCTAAGGTAATAATTTCTTATTTTCATAGTATTTTGTTTACTGCTAGGTCATATGTGTTAAACCATTTCACTGTAATTCAATTTGAAGTAATTATTGATGTTTGCAGGCAGTAAAGCCCGGTGACACCATTTTTCTCGGCCAATACTTATTTACAGGGAGTGAGACAACATCTGTGTGGTTGGAGGTAAGTTGACAGTGAACCATAATTTCTATGCACAATCAAGTTTATGTAGTTAGCTTGATTGAGCCTCCAGAGTCCAGATTCAAGGATTTTGGTTGGGTTGATGCAACGATACATTTTGTACTAGTTTGTAAGATATTTACTAGATATCTGAATTTTAGTTGAAGTGTTTCTTTATACAATGTAGGTTTCTGAGGTCAAAGGTGATGATGTTGTTTGTCTGATAAAAAACTCGGCTGTTCTTGCTGGTACATTGTACACTTTACATGCTTCTCAAGTTCATATCGATCTACCCACACTCCCTGATAAAGATAAAGAGGTAAACTATCTCAATATATGAAATTAATTGAATAATTAAGAATGTTTACTTATATCAGTAATAGTTTAAAATGAAACAAAGGGTTCTTTATAGATTCATCAGGTACCTTTTTTCTTTTTCTTTTTCTTTGGGTCCGTTGAATTCAGAAATTTGCATAAATAGTTTCATCAAGTGCAATAGCTAATAAGATATTCTCTTTGTTCCATATTTCTTGCTTTTACTATGTTTTTTAGGCTACTTATGTTTAATTGTAGGTTATCAGCACATGGGGAGTCAAAAACGGTGTTGACATCCTATCTCTGTCACATGCCCGTAGTGGACAAGACATTCGAGAAGTATAGAACTACTCCTCATTTTTGCCAAGTGCATCAATTGTTTGTACTGACTATTTTACGGATACCATTCAATTCTCTGGCTATTTTGTAGGCTCGTGAATATCTTTCGAATCTTGGTGAGCTCAATCAAACTCAGATTTTTGCAAAAATAGAAAACGTAGAGGTGAGATACTTGTTTTGGTATATTGTTTTAGGGATGACGAACAGTGTATGTGGATCTACTTCAAAGATCTCGTATATGGTTTCATTTATTTCAGTTTTGGCTAAAAATCATATTGAAAGACCAACATTGTGTTATTTTTTGAAAAGACGACAATCATAACCTATAACACTTTGACACTTGATCAGTGGAATTTTCTTTTTTAGAAAATTCAAAAGGCATTTTCCAATATACGTCATCAGACAAGTTCTTGTCCGAAATTGGTAACTGAAATGAGATACACAATTGGCTAACCTATAAAGTAGTTTGAATACTTGTGTAGCCTCCACATTCAGTATCCCACCTTTTTTTATATTAATTTGGAAGCTGTGCTTAAATAATAAGTTTTCATATTAATCTTCTAATGTGCGTCTGATATACTGCAGGGCCTAGTGAATTTCGATGAAATCCTCCAGGAAGCAGATGGCATTATCCTTGCTAGGGGTAATTTGGGAATAGACCTTCCACCAGAGAAGGTCAGCCTGAAATATTTTCATTTTCTATGCGAATTGTTTATATTTTGTAGAAACGTAAGTTTGTAACTGCTTACAGTATCTATACACAGGTATTTTTGTTTCAAAAAGCAGCTGTTTACAAATGCAATATGGCTGGGAAACCAGCTGTTGTTACTCGTGTTGTGGATAGCATGACTGACAACTTAAGGCCAACCCGTGCTGAAGCTACTGATGTTGCTAATGCTGTTTTAGATGGCAAGTATTTTAGTTCCTTTAACAGTATATTAGAAATTTATGATGAAATATGTATTTATATCATATCAATACCCTATAAATAAGGACTACAATATAGGGTTTAATATGCTTGATTTGA
The DNA here is from genome assembly GCA_018326385.1 of Flaveria bidentis. Classification (NCBI taxonomy): domain Eukaryota; kingdom Viridiplantae; phylum Streptophyta; class Magnoliopsida; order Asterales; family Asteraceae; genus Flaveria; species Flaveria bidentis. The sequence goes on along the minus strand of BJCM01071858.1, from coordinate 6,577 downwards.
TTTTAGATTCAAGGTTAAATTGAACATCATTGGGAGAGAACCTCAACCAACCCTATTAAAAGCAGATCAAATTTGTATTTTGCTTGTATTCTGATTATTTTTAATGAAATATAATTAATACAGAAAAGATAATTGCTGATCTTATGTATGTGCAAATTGTTTTATATGTTTCAGGAGCTGATGCAATTCTTCTAGGTGCGGAGACAATGAGGGGGTTGTACCCTGTTGATACTATATCTATTGTTGGTAAAATTTGTGGGGAGGTATTAGATTCTTGCTTAATTTAAGAATCCTCTTAACTTATGTTATATATTGACTAAAACAGAAGTTAAAGCAATTTCGTAATTGGTTCTGAAAACAATTTTAGTTTTTGTACAATTCCATTAAACACAAACAGCACAAAATATAAACATACTGTAAACTTGTTTATGGTTCTAACAACCAATTTTTAATTAGAAGCTAGATAGAAACTTACTTTTTACCGATTTTAGCAACCAAGTTTCATTTATTACTAATTGCAGCAACGACTCACGTATTCAACTCATAGTAGGTGATTTCTTGCTAATTTATAAAGAGCCGCTGACGTGACATCTATTTCTTGTACTATATATATGCTACATGACATATATTCTGTAGATAACTTAATTATCCAAATAAGTGGTTTTTGCACATATGGCGGCTGGCATCGCATCAACCAGTTCCACACGTGCACGTTTCCTTGCACGTGTGGTGCTTGATGTGGTAGCTGCCATTGGCATGAACCAGTGCCGCATAAGCAATTTACAGGTCAGTTTGGTTGCTTATATTGGTAAAAAAGGAAAAAAGTAATTTGGTTTCCAGTTTACATCTACTTTATAGTTGGTTGCTAAAATCATTTGAAAATTTAAAGTTAGTTTCCATTTTTCGCAGCTTGCCCATTCTATTAACGAAACAATATCATCACTTAATTTGTTGATCCTCTATTTGTCATACAATCATACATTGTTCTTCAATATTCTGATTTAGCTGTGCTGTGTACAGTCTGAGAAAGTGTACAATCAAGATTCGTATTTCAAGAAAACTGTCAAATATGTTGGTGAGCCAATGAGCCACATGGAATCTATTGCTTCCTCCGCGGTACAGTACCAAACATCCAAGATTTTATATCTTATAATCTATCAATCTTTTAACTGACAAATCTGAAATCATGGGAGTTCAAATATAGGTTCGTGCTGCCATCAAGGTGAAGGCATCAGTTATCGTTTGCTTCACTTCATCTGGAAGAGCTGCACGGTGAGTATGCACGCGTGTGTGTCATAATAAAGTTTATAAAGATTTTTTCTTTTTTTGATTAATATATCATTATTAGAAGATATGTGACATGAAGCATTATAAAACATGCAGGTTGATCGCGAAGTACAGGCCTACCATGCCTGTGCTCTCTGTGGTGATACCACGCCTTAAAACGAATCAACTTCGCTGGACATGTACCGGTGCTTTTGAGGTAAAAAAAAATAAGTCGTATTCACTAAGCAGTTTGAGATTGTTTATCTACTGGAAACTTATATATTATTATCGTGTGCATTTTGGTGATTGATATGAGAAGGCGAGGCAGTCGCTCATCATACGAGGTCTTTTCCCGATGCTTGCGGATCCTCAACACGCTGTAAGAACTCATTTTCCAAATGCAAAAACCGTCATTTTCAAGTTTGTAAAAAGTAAATTTTACTGTAAAAACTGTCTAAAAGACAACGGTTTTTGCAGGCTGAATCTAAAGGCGCTACAAATGAGACAGTTTTGAAGGTGGCTTTGGATCATGGTAGGAACATTGGCGTGATAAAGCCACATGATCGTGTTGTTGTCTGCCAGAAAGTCGGCGATGATTCTGTGGTCAAGATTATCGAGCTTGAAGATTAGCATCCGTAGTTAGTAATTAACTACTAGTAGACGGTTATGGTCAGCTAAACTATATAGGTTCCCTTTGTTAGATATCGAGTATGTTTGTTTTATTGCAAATGGCAAAGCTTGAGTTCAAGTGTTTTTTTATGGGGTTACAAAAAGAGAGGATCTTTTAGTTTATGGAGTTCTCATGGGAGACAACATTGCATATTATGACAAATATACGCGTCTTTCGATCCCTTTTGGACTTATTTCGAGCAAACCCATGAATTACCAACGCGAAATGAATGACTGATACTTCTCATGACCTATAAGAAGACGACAAGGAAACATATTGTTCATGGCTCGCATGTTAGAATAGTTTCGTAATGATCTCAACCTATGAAGAACTAAATGACGTAGTTTGTTAACACATTATCATATGGATAAATCTTAAATAGTATCAGACATGATAAAGATGGTAAAGTATTTGTACCACATAAGGTGTACTAGATCCGCATATTATACGAGGATCATAGCTTAATCTGAGGCGCTCATCAAAGCTCTCGTAACCACTACGGCAATCACATAAAATGATAAACTATACACAATATCAGTTTCAAACATTGAATGATAAAACCCATTTGTATGTATATTCTCATGCCTGAGCTTCGTTCAACGTTATGACCTATGTGACTCGCGACCACTTAACCTTTGGTTACAAGGTGGTATAACCTTCATAACAAAGCAAAACAAATTTACCTTTTGTTTTGCAACAGTACGATATACGAGAGCAAGTTGATATAAAGATTATATATCTGCAATGGAGCTCTTGTTCACACCTTCATCTTGTTGCTAATGCTCTAGTAAACAATTATCAGTTTCATGATATGTAACAACCACAGTGAATCATTAGAGTTTCATCATTTGGTTTTTGGATCATGGTTTGATCCCACTGATGATAATAATTAGAAGAAAAAAAAAGAGTTTCAAGTTGAACCCAAAAATTTTCTTTCACCTATAATTAGTTTCCTTCTAAAAAATCAAGTTGCATACTTGATTAATAAAGATGATCAATGGGTCAGTGGTCTTTCAATGATTCAATTACAATTATAAAAAAACAAATCTAAATACCACTTGACCAAACTAGGTGTACAATTCATGTTATTCAATACACTTGCTTTATATATAATTCAATCGACTCTAAATCATCTCAAGTTGTAAAACTTTGAGGCAATATCAACACAAATGAATACAAAATTAAACTCATATCAACCACAAATCAACAAAATAGCTAAATCTATGTTAAATTCAATGCAAAATCACCAAATTCGTTCAAGAAACCCCCATATTCCACTTCAATTAACACCAACCGATCACAACCCTTTATTACATCCAAACTAAATCACAATTTCCTAAAAAATACATTTTTTCTCTCATTAAATGAACTCGAGAAAATAGCGTAAAATCCCCACCAAATTACGAGCTAGTGCATGTATGAGATTGCTTATTATTAACATACTTTTGACTTATTTACTTTTGAGAAGTTAAAAGTTCAAAAAAAAATGTTTGTTAAACCCAAAAGGATTTTTCAAACTAACTTTTCACATAGGATAAAAAAAAGGTTTTGAAAATAAGTAGGGGTTACTTATTGACTTTTGGAAGCTCTTTTTAATCTAATTTTTTATTATACCCCTCTGCTATATCTCATTAACTCCTCTCATTTTATAAAATATGTTATTTTTTTATCATTTTATAACATTTTAGTTTATAAGCTAATCCAAACATTTTTTTTAAATACTTCGTTTGAAAAATCATAAGTTAATAAATTTTTTGGTCAAAAGTCTTTTTCAATCAAAATAAACAATTTCAAACATGGCCCTAGTAAACTTAGTCAAAGCCTTGGTACCTTCAGAAACCGCATGTTTCGTCAGCTTCTTATTATGCCTCTCAAGCCTCGAAGACTATTGAGGTATTTTTTTTATAAAAATATCATTAATAAACGAGTTCATGATCCCCATAGTTTGGCTCGGGGTTTCTTCTCAAATTCATGAGGTACAGAGGTTACATAGGTTGTAGTATCGACTTTTAAGTACACTCAGTGGCGGAACTAGGAATGTTTTTTAATAGAGTCACAAGTTTTTGTGTTATAATTTCTATCAACTTGGTTTACAGATTGCCAGGCTCAATGAACTCTATTCCTCAATATAATTCTTAAACGAACTTCAAATTCCAATCCTTTATACTAAGTTTACACAAACTCTATTCCCTAATCTATTGTAGTAAAATGGACATGCGGAATTGAATAAAAACTACAAATTAGTTCACCTAAACATGTTAAACCTTAGTTTGACTTAAGACTATAATATTAATACAAAGAAAATACATAACTCTACATTTTTCATGTTTAAATATTAGCTTAAATGCATACGATTTCTCATAAAAATACTCTTGGCCTGTGTCTACTATTCATAGTTTTGATCTTGAATTCATAGTTTTGATCTTGAGGATAACAAAGGACCAAGCCATTAAAAAAACAAATCGACAGTTTTAAAAAACTTTTAACCTTCTATTTGGTTATGTTTTTATGCACGACATAAATATAGCTATAAATCATATTCGACTTTAGGATGTAAACAAGCCAACGGGGTCGAGCTTGAGGGCATTTATTAAAAGAGCCACAATGGAACTTCAAGCTCGTTTTAGTTTGACTCGATTTGGGTTTTTTACGAGTTGATCCCAGAGTAGCGCGTGAGTAGACTTAACTCATTTACACTCCCTATTTGACATCCTAAAACAACCTAGTATTTTTTTACATATCAAAATAGTTAAAATTGTTTTATATTGTTAACACTTATATCAATTTAGGATACAGTAACCCTTCTTTTATTAAACCCACACACACACATAAAAAAAACTAACATATGCTTGGTTTCAAAACTTGGTCTGTGGTATAGAATCAAATACAATTAACCAATCCAACTACATCTTCTTTATTTATTATTCATGCAAAGTTTATAAATAACTTCATTCTTAAAAAGCTAATGGGTACACCCATACATGCTAATATAAGTGTTATGCCCTAAACACGCTAGATATATGGCCCTGATGTAAGCAACCTATTTACTTAGAAGGCTAGACTTCATGGTTTTAAGAAAAGAAATTGAGGATGATTGATTGAGTCACTACAATTTAAATAATATTAATTATCAACTTTGTTATATATCATGGGTTGTATTATATACATAGTGAGTTGTATCCATCTTTTTTATTAATCTTTAATTTTTTTTTATTTTATTCCAATACTTCTACTCTTTTTACAATTTAGCCAAAACATTTTTTTACTTAACTTTGGTCCCCTGTACATTTCATATTTGAATATTTTTCGTTTTCTGTTCAAAATTTTGCGAGTTAACACGCTGCAACATGCATGTGTCGTTCAACGTTTTTACGATTATTTTTCGCCTTTGTGGTTCAATTTTTTTACATCTACATTTTGTTCAGTTTTTTATGCTTTTTTCAGTATTGATGTTCACTGACAGTAGTGTGACATTGATTTTGTTTGACATAGTTTTACGACCCTCGTTACAACAGAAGGAGCTGAATACTAGTTTCCACTAGAGGTGGGCATAAAAACCGGGTTCGGACCCGACCCAGACCCGGGTACGGGTAGTACCCGATGGTAGGCATACCCGGTTTGGCCCGTTTAAACTCGTAGGGTTGGAACCGGGTTTAGTATTTGAGTTTTTTAACAAACCCGACCCGACCTGGTCTAAACCCGAATTGAACCCGGTATTGGACATAAAAAAAGAAAAGAAAATAAGAAAAAAATAACTAAACCCGGGATTGGACCCGGTTCCGGACCGACCCGACCCTACCCGGTTTTAGACTTGCACAAAAAAACCGGGTCCATACCCGACCCGGCATAACCGACTCGTACCCGGGTCCGGCTACAACCCGGTACCGGGTGTACCCAGAAAAAACCGGCGGGTTGTACCTGGTTTGGGGTTTTTTGAAATTTCCCGGACCCGGACCCGACCCGGACCCGAACCGGTTGAACCCGGGTTGTACCTGGTTTCGACCGTTTTTTTAAGTAGCCGTTGGGGACAAATTTTGACCTGTTTTTGTTGTTTTTACCCCTAAAATAAATATAAATAGGTGTGGGTTGATATGGTAAGGTCGTTGGGGACAAATTTTGACCTGTTTTTGTTGTTTTTACCCCTAAAATAAATATAAATAGGTGTGGGTTGATATGGTAAGGTACCCAATCTTCAAACACAAAAAAACATACGCAAAAAACGCAAACAATACTCTCGTTTACTCTCAAATCTCAATATGGCTCATTCTCAATCTTCCGTTGGTCAAGATTCATCGAACTCTCCAACCGTCGTTCGTGTTGTTGCACACAATCGTAACATGGATGTTTGGTGCAATTGGGATATGATTTGTGGAGCTTTGCTTGCTAAAGATTCTAACACGATTTTAAACAAACACATTAGCAAGAAGTTTTGTAAGTCGTTGAAAAATAATCCGGATTCGCAACAAACACAATTGAGTGGAGACGGTGGAATCTTTAATTACAACGTTAATGAGGTTCGAGATCGAATGGCAAAGTTCATGATTCAAGAAGCTTTGCCTTTCAATCACTTCGACAACTCTCGGTTAACCAACTTAATTCGAGAGACGCTTCAACCTCGTTACACTCACGTAAGTCGTACTA
>BJCM01071857.1:0-13943 GCA_018326385.1 Flaveria bidentis | reverse complement strand
TAGGAATATCCAAAGGCTGGATCCTTCCATATGGCTTTTGGTGCTCTGCCTTCACTTGCAGACAAGTCATGCACTTGCTCACGTACTTAGCCACGTCTCGCTTCATTCCTAGACACCAGTAATCTTTATTCAAATCCTGATACATTTTCGTGGCACCAGGATGAATGGCATATTGAGTTTTGTGAGCCTCATCCATGATCTTCCCCCTCAAATCCCCATAGAGAGGGATCCTCATTCGCACCGATCGGGTTCTAACATCTAGGGTGTTTTCCCCCAAATCTGGAACTTGTCCTTTCATCCTTTCGGAGTTGACTCTGTCATCTCTCAATTCCTCATCTTGAAACTCCCTCACTTGTTTCATAACATCAGGCGTCATGATTATCTGGGAAGCCCTCACCCGAATTGGTTCGGGTTGTCCCTTCCGGCTAAGGGCGTCAGCAACCACATTGGCTTTGCCTGGATGATAGTAAATTTCGCAGTCATAATCCTTGATCAGTTCCAACCATCTCCTCTACCTCATGTTGAGTTCCTTTTGTTTGAAGAAATACTTCAGACTTTTATGATCAGTGAAGATGGTGCACTTCACCCCATATAGGTAGTGCCTCCAAATCATCAATGCAAACACCATCGTCGCCAACTCTAAATCATGGGTAGGATAATTAGCCTCGTGGACCTTTAATTGTCTACAAGCGTAGCTGTCACCTTCCCTCATTGCATCAACACGAAACCCAACCCTACATACGAGGCATCCGAGTAGACTACCAAATTCTCGTTCCCTTCAGGTAACGTCAAGACAGGGGCTTGAGTTAACCTCAACTTCAGTTCTAGGAAGGCGTTCTCTTGATCAGTATCCCATTCATACTTCAGGTCCTTCCGGGTCAGCTTAGTCAAAAGGGAAGCTATCTTGGAGAAATCCTGGATAAATCTCCTATAGTAACCTGCAAGGACTAAGAAACTGCAAATCTCAGATGTCATCTTTGGAGGTTCCCGTTTCATCACCGCTTCAACCTTCGCAGGGTCCACCCTGATCCCCACAGGATTATCCACATGACCCAGAAATTGAACTTCTCGTAGCCAAAATGCACATTTAAAGAACTTAGCATATAACCTTTCACTTCTAAGCGTCTCCAATACTTCTTGAATATGTTCGGCAAGTTCCTCGTTGCTTTTTGAATAAATCAAAATGTCATTGATAAACAGTATCACCGATTTATCCAACATCGGCCGACATACCCGATTCATAAGATCCATAAAAGCAGCTGGAGCGTTGGTCAAACCAAAGGACATGACGAGGAATTCATAGTGTCCATAATGCGTACAGAACACTATCTTAGGGATGTCTTGTTCTTTCACCTTTAGTTGGTGGTAACCAGACCGCAAGTCTATCCTCGAAAACCAGCTGGCACCCTGAAGTTGATCGAACAGGTCGTTGATCCTTGGTAACGGATACCAATTCTTTACAGTCAGCTTATTGAGCTCGCGATAGGCAATGCACATCTGCATGTTACCGTCTTTCTTCTTGACGAATAAAACCGGAGCACCCCATGAAGAGATACTCGGTCGGATGAAGCCTTTATCCAATAAATCTTGCAACTGGTCCTTCAGTTCTACCATCTCCGAAGGAGCTAATCGATACAGTGCTTTAGCGATGGGTTGTGCTCCTGGTAGCAAATCAATCTGGAACTCGATTTCGCGGTCAGGCGGCACACCGGTCAGGTCTTCAGGAAAGAAGTCAGGAAACTCGCGCATTATCGGCACGTCTGATAATTGTGGCTCTGGTGTATCCACATCTTTTACATAGGCCAAGTAAGCGCTACACCCACGTCTCAAGTACTTTTCAGCTGTGATCATCGACACGACCTTCGGTACGCAGCACACCTTATCTCCACGAACCATAATAGAACTACCGCCGGGCGCTGTTAGACGAATTATCTTCTTACCACATACTATATTGGCTTCATATCTCGCTAACCAATCCATGCCTAACACCACATCGAAACCTCCTAAGGCCATAACATGCAACTTAGCAGGGAACTTACAATCTTCTAACTCAATTAGGAAATCCTCAACCACCTCAGTTACCTTAGTTGACTTACTAATGGCTGTTTCTACATAGAAAGGCTCGTCTAAATTTCTACTCTTATCATGCAACAAACGACAAAAGGCAACAGACACAAAACTCCTACTAGCACCAGAATTAAAGAGCACAGAAGCATATTTATGGTCCACTAGAAACATACCTGAAACTACTTCTGGATCTGCCCTGGCCTCCTCACGAGTTATGTTGAATGCCCTCGCCTTCGCCTTTGAACCGTCACCCTTTCCTTTATCTCTAGCTTTAACCGTTCCTGATCCTCCTAATTTTCCTTTCTTGCAGTCCCTCCCCACATGTCCCATCTCGCCACACTGGTAACACCTCCCCGCCTTGCAATCCCTAGCCTAGTGGCCCCTACCCCCACTTTTCTAGTCCCAATTCCACACTCCCCCGAATGACCTTTTCCACATTTTCCACAAGCACCTCCTTCGCCTGAATTTCCTCTCCTCCCTGATTGATCCTCAACTCTCATCATCTTCTTCCCAATCCTGAAGTTGTCACCTCCGAATCTCTTCCTATTGCCATTCTTATTCCCACTCCATCTCTCCACTTTCTTTTGTACATGCATCGGATCTCTTTCATCGTACAGTCTCCCAGCTAAATCCACCACAGACCTAAATGTACCCGGTCTGGCTGCTATCATATGCCTCCTGATGTCCACAGGCAAACCCTGCATGTATCTCTTGATCTTCTTGGACGCAGGTGTCACCATGTCTGGCACAAGTCTTGCAAGTTCGTTGAACTTGGAGGTGTACTCTTGATGAGTCATGTTCCGAGCCTCCAAATGCAAGAACTCCTTCTTAATCTTATCTAATTCCCGATGGGGACAATACTCCTCCAGCACCAACTCCTTCAACTCGAACCACTTCATTCAGACTTCGTCAGCGATAGCCTCCTTCACAGTGGATTTAAGGGTGGCTGATCCCTCCCCATCCGGGTGACTATGGAGGTCTGACTCCTCATGAACAGTCTCAGAGGATGACACCCAAACCTGCAACTCAACCTTAACCCCAACCTAAACTTGAGCCAACACCCTTTCTCTTCCTAGTTAAAATTGAACCAACCACTAAACCCTACACCCCTGAACTTACACCATCAACCATACCCTACCTCATCTATTGCTTCACAACAACCACCTCTACTACCCATTCTAAAACCTTAGACTCTTCTAGAACCTAACCCTCTTTTACCTAACAATCAACCACCCATTCTTCATCCAAACCACCCTCTAAACCAAGTAAACCTCTGACCTTGGAGGATTTCAAGGAAATCAAGAAAAATCTCATTCAATGTAGTATTTGTTTAGTAGTAATTTCCTTTTTGAATTCAAGGACCACAATTAGGAATTATCAGTATTAGATTGAATTCGAATAATGATCATGAAGTGATCACTATTTGTTGTTTGATTGTTGAATATGTAATTTGCAACACAATAGAACATATTAATGAAGAACAAAACAATAAATTGCAATAATTGAATGAACACGATTTGATTCAAATGTATTTTATTAAAAACACTAATTAGTGATTACAAAAGATCAAATAGTAATTGCTATTATGCTGTTTGCTATGATTGTGTTGATGATTTTGGTGTAATTGATGTGGAGGATGCTATGGTTTTTGTGATTGATCGATCGTATTAATTGATGTATATTGTTAGGTATTTAGTCGTCTCAAAAAGTGTGAGCGTGTACAATGTATATATAGGCTCATGAATTTATTACTATGGTAACAGTAAATCTCTTGGAATTAGTAACTTTCTTATCGAGGTAAGAAAATTACTCAAAGAATGTCATGATGTGACATTCTCTGACAGACCTAAAGTAATTCGTAGAAGTTGAGTTTATGTTGTCACTCAGTGATTGACTTGTTGACTAGATATACTTGTTGAAGTACATGCAAGTGTTGCTTTTCCGTACGAACATTGTCTTCTATAGAACTCTTCACTTGATACACTTGATTTGAACTGCAAGTTGTTCATCCGAAGATCTTTGGTATATCAATAGACCCTTGACTTCATTTGCAAAGAAGTGTTCTTCCGTAGAAGATCCTCGAATGCACTTTTTGTAATAAGATTATCCACGGAAGAACATAAATGTTCATCTGTAGATGATTCTTACACTTAGTCAAATTTTCATAAAATTTGACTAAACATGATGTTGATCCTGCAAATACATATATAAATAAACATAGATATGGGTTAACCTATATACATATAATGCATACAAAATGTTTATTTCAAAAGAACTTATTATAAGAGATTGATTTAAGTGCTAAGCCTATACATAAGATCTACACCTATTGTTCCTAGATCTAACATTCCCAGCTAGTAATCTAAGTATAGCCGACTATTGATGGTAGTATATATAGTTCTCATTGTAAACTCAGTTGTATGCTTGTAAGATTCTTTTAATCTTTGAGTTGAGAATTAATATATACAAGTATCTTGAAAACCTTATCTTGTGTTTTGTTTACTTAGTATATTATTATCAACTCTTAATGGATGTTGCTTCATCATTGAGTGTAATTTAGTGAGTTCAAGAGAGAACACCTGTGTTGAGTGACCTCAATAGATCTTGCACCCATGATCAAACGTTTGTGAATGTTCCTATGATCCTAGCTTCAATCCTTGGCTTCGAATCCTTGCAAAAGCTTTAATTCATCCCTAAGAATGCTCTTGAAACGTCTATTGGTTGACTCCCTTTGTTTTGGTGAGAAAAGTTGTTTAAATACAGTTTTGCAAAATTTTCCTAAAAATACCATCTATGCGATACACGTAAGAGATGCCCTCCTGCTGTGCGTATCATGTAGATTAAAAAATACCAAAACCATAAAATGTGATCTATGCTATACGCATAGGAGAAGTCATCCTACTATGCGTATCGCGTAGATGGGATTTTCAGAGATTTTTACTTTTTTCACCTAGATGTGTTGGTCTTTCCCTATTTGTTTTCTCTTTTCTTCGTTTCTCAACGTTTTCTTCACTTCAAGCACCCATGCACCTATTGAAACACAAAATAACGAATGATAAGTAAAACATAATGAATCTAACTAAAATTTAAACAAAAGTGACCCGAAAAAGATGAAATAAAATGGATGTGTTTTACAATACTTCAAAAATACCCACACTTGATTTTTTTGTCCTAAAAAAAGTATCCAATGGAATTATAACTAGGAATCAATTTTTCAATCACCCTAAAACATTCAAATTATTTTAACAAACAAGAAAAATTTCATAGTAATCATTGGTATTATTTCCACTTTATTCAAACACTAACTAATCGAGTTTCTTCACGCTTTTGTTTATGTTCAAGTGATATCAATTCATATACAGGGTTCACACTTAGGAAGCTACCATTCAGCCTGTTTAATTTATTACTTGGCGAGGCATAGGCTAACCCTATTAGAGTTCTCCTACTAATGCGAACTAGGGAACTTATTCCACTTAAGAATAAATGCCATATTAGGGTGACTGAATACTAGTTGAATTAAAAAGAATAGATCGGTGCAGTTTTTTCACAGTTCACCTCACCCATGGGTGTATCCTCCAAGTCGCCATCTTGGAGGTTAACACGTAAGTTGTTGGCTTACTACATTTATTAATTCTTTTTTTTTTCTCTCTCTCTCTATATATATACACATATATATACATATATATATAGTCTAATGCTTGATGGGATATATTTAGTGGAGCGCCACCTCTTTTGTATTCATTTTCATGAAAAGAAAGAGGCATGCTAAGAATTCCTTCTATGGAAATCACTATTAACTAGTGTAGGTTCTAAATTTTACACCGGTGCCTAATTATTTAGTTAAGGCATTCATGTTTCCCCTAACATGATAACCCACGAGATTCCTTGATTTAAATAGGTCATTTTAAAATAGAGTTAAAGAAAACCCTTAAAGCTAGTTGGGTCACTGACAGATTACCAAGTGACAAATCACTAGTTGTTTTAAATAATCATCAATATTTTTAATATTCTTTGAAAACCAACTCCTAATTTTTATATCATTTTCCATACAATTCGCACAACTCTTTCGAAAACATTTCTTCAGTTTTTTGATAACCTAAACGAACACGTAAATCCCCCATACCCACACTTAAAACAAACATTGTGCTCAATGTGGTTTGAAAGATTACATAACAGAAACACTTAAACAAACGACCATTAAGAAAGAAAACAAACAAAAGCAAATAAGGTGTAAGGCCCCATTTTCGGGACGCTCATAACTAGACAATCATCACACATAAAACATATATTTACATTTATATAAAATAAACATTTCAGCTGAAACATTTAAAACGACATTTCATTTCATTATAAAGGCTTTTGCAAAAGAATACATCGTTATCATATTACAAAATACTTGTTGCATTACGTCACAAAAGAATTATAAAAATGGATACCATCCAAAAAGAGCTAAGTAGCCGCCCCGTGCCATCCTCAGCAATGCTCACCTGCCAACTGGAAAATTCTTAAAAAGTCAGTGTTGCTGAGTGAGTTCTAGTTTTATAAAAACATTACATTACCTTTCATTCGTTAAAGCATTATTATAACAATCTCACGTGATCACACATCGTACATACATCAAGGTAATAATTATTATCTTCATCATCATTTGTTTCATACATACATCAAGGTAATAATTATTATCTTTTCACTTTTATCTAGGTCCTGTCATATGATTAACCCCCTCTTAAGCACAAGGCCATATCATCTAGAGTTAAACGATAAGGACCCCATATCGCACATATCGCACGTATGGAGTAGTCACTAGGACTGATTCCTCCGATGTGTGTGAACTCTTATGGGTCAACCAAAATCGCACGCTGTATATACACACAGTAATTAGGAAATCGCACGTATTGGAGCAGTCACCAAGACTGAACTCTTACTGTGTGTATGGACTCTTATGAGTTAGCCAAAATCGCACGCTGTAAATACACACACAGTTGAGCTAACAACTCTCAATGAGTTGTGAACCTCCTTTCATTTGCTTGCAAGCCTTTCATACTTTCAATCATTCATTGATGCATGCATTCATTATTTCGTTCCCTTTTTCATTACCTTCCACTTTATGTTACATAATACTTTATCATTTCTTTCATTAACATTCAATGCAAAGCCACGGGAAGAGGAACATATACAAACAAAAACATCAACATGATCATGCAAATCTTTATACATAACAACATGCATACATAACATACATCACACATACCATCATGCATAACATCATACATAACATCATCATCATACAACATCATCATCATTATCTTATATCATTCATTCCCATCACATCATTTTGACTTCAAAAGTCAACTTACATAACCCCGAGGAACATCCTAAGTCAAAGCCTACTTTTACATTTTCCCACAAAAAGTTAGAAAATATTCTAAGTCCTTAGGCGCATGAGCACTATGCAGGCGCATGAGGAACACTTAGGCGCATGAGCAACTTTCAGGCGCATTGGCACTATTCGGGTGCATGAGCAACACTTAGTCTATTCTGGGCATATTCTAGGCGCATGAGCACTATGCAGGCGCATGAGTGCCTAGGCGCATGAACTATGTGGGCGCATGAACACTTAGTCAAATTCAACCTATTTCTAGGCGCATGAGTAATATACAGGCGCATGAGGTTTTGGGCGCATGAGGACACTTCGGCAGATTTCCATACTAGGCGCATGAACCCTATTTGGGCGCATGAACAGTCTATTTCACACTTAAACATCATAATTCAGTCCTCGTTCATGTTCAAACTTATTCTAAGCTTAAATCATGCATTCTAAGCCTTTAGAAACATATTCATAACATCATCAAACATAAACATAGCTCAAAATCAAACCCCACCCACAACATACACACATACATACATACGGGTACAATACCCACTTTTATAAAAACATTCATACATGCATTTCCAGCCCCCAAATCAGTTAAAAACATGTAAAAGAGGGGTTCTAGAACTCACATTCGCAGCCTCTTAAGAGTGACTTCTTTCAAGTTCGTTTGCAACAGAGTTCTACGGCCTAAAAACCCACCAAAACGCACACCCGAACACATAAAACACACATAAGCATATAACCGAAGCTATGGCCAATTAAGAACATCATAACCACACGAATTCTTACCTTGAATTCGACTTCTTTCTCTCTGTTCTTCAAACTACCGAAGTTCAGCCTCTTTTCTCTTTCTAAAATGTCTGAGAGTTGATGTGAATGAGCATCATGGGCGGCCATGTTGCTTTATTCACCAACATTGCAAAGATTTTGTCCTTTTTACACTTTTAACCCTTCAACTTGGGTTATATAACCTTTCTTTCCTTTTCCTTCACTCTATTCTTTCTTTACTCACTTTAGATGAATAACCGGGCGTTACACACAGATAAAGCATGATAAAGTGAAACAGACTCCCCTGGTGTATGTGATATGAATCCATGTGAGTCTTGTTCCATTCAGATCATCTAATCTTCCTGATCATCGGCACCACCCACGTCGCCGCCAACATCACCAACACCACCCTGCCCTCTATGATCTCCATAGTTAGGAGGATACCCTTGGTAAGGGTAAGTAAACCACGAGGGCACTAACATGTTTTGCTACTCCATCATGTATCTGATCGCCCCATCTTGGCGATCCAATCGACCCTGAACCATCTGATCATGTGTGTAAGGTTTTATGCAAGGCTGATGCACCTAAAGCATACAAAGTCTTTACTGTATGCATGAACTGAAGTACAAAATTAGAGATGCTTCAGATGTTTTACACCATTCAGTAGAAATATTCTAAGTGTAAAATCTTCCAAAGCCGAGACCAACATATTCCGAAGCCAAAAGTGAAGTCTTCCGAAGCTTCAAATACAAAGTCTTCCGAAGCCAAAAAGTGAAAACTGATTTCTTCCGAAGACTTTTGAACACATGCTTTATCTCATGTACTTTACTATCAAGTTGGACCACTTTTTGCTGCAACTCTGTTGACTCACCAACTTTCACAAGTTGGTGAAAAGGTCCATGATTTTTGGTAATTGTATATTGAGGTCTTGAGTTTATGCTTCTACTTTATGTACTTTTATCCTTTTTGTAATATATTAGGATGTGAGCTATGTCATTTTATAGTAACAAGTCAAAAGGCAACCTACCTTTTGACTCTACATTTGATTACGTTGTCTAGTTCAAATGTTTCCAGTTGGCCTTCTAAGTATGGCCAACTGTTGGATGTAGTATAAAGTATCTCAGTTCCTTGTAACTTTAGGATTATGCTTTAACACTTGTAAAAGAACTTGAGAGAAATATACAACATTCTTGAAAACCATATACTTGTGTTGTTTGTTCTTGGTTTTGTCTCATTTTTTTGCTTGTGTTCTAAGTATCAATCCAGTATGCTATCAGTTCCCTATTTGATATGTTAAGTGTTCTAAAACAACTCTCCTTATTGTGTGTTTGTGTTGTAAGTAACCAACCCCTCTAAGCGGTTCTACAATGTGCTTGAAATTGGTTACGGTACATCTCATCCCGCTAATCCGTTCGTGTAAACAACTGGTCTTGCAGATTCTGCAAGTCAAATGATGCGGGTGGAAACTCTCTCAAGGGGTACTATTGCTAAGGGATTTCATGGTGAGACCAATGGATATTTCTATGTCTGTGCGTTGGTGCACCCATCAAGATAGTGTTGGTAGCTATAGAACCTGCTGGTGGTGGAACATGCGGGCCTAGATGTACACCAGCTGTTGGATTGCTAAAGTTCTTGCAAACCAAAAAACACCTATATCTGGCCCTTTAGTCAAATGATTCTACAGATAAAGATCGAAAACACGCAAATGATTTGCCATGCGTGTGACATAAGGTCCAAGATGCAATCTAGCATTGAGGCTACCCTTCTTACCCCTTGTGAATGAAGTCAGAAGATAGCATGCTAGATTGATGTCTCTTATATTCACAATACAATATAAAACCAAATAAGTCAACACTGGTGACCTTTTCCTTTCCTTTTCTACTAACAATAGTACCCGCCAGTAGACGATGAATGTACTTCAAAAATGGGTCAGTGATGGTAGATAAAACAATATTAGATGTAAATGGACCATCACTAATCGATCTCCAAAACACACCCAATACGGGTTGAGAAACCATATATTCCACGTCCTTCTTATCTCCCCCCCTCAAAGCCAGCTCAAAACTTGGCATCCTAGTCTCATCCTGAGAATACAACCCTGAAACCACACCAAATTGTTCAACACTCATTTCATATACTTGTCTTCCCAAGGAAAATGACACTGTATTAGCCTAGTTGTACTCGCCTGCTTTATATTTCAAAGAGGAATGAAACTCCACAGTCAGCTCTGAATACTATGGCTCAACACATTGAATAGAATTAAGCCATTTGGGTCCTAAAAATTGATTTATTCTTTGAGTAGCATCCAACTGGTTCATTAAGTTCCAATCAATTGTCCTATGTCTTAATAATTCCATTTCTGCAAACTTCAGACTTTTCTCATATTTCTAAGTTCCTAGTGCAAATCTGAGGAAAGTGTGACTCATCAAACCCCTCTCGTCTTCAGGAATTGGCTGATCCTCCAGGTCCAACACCATATAATATGCATCACATCTGATAGTCTTGGCAATAACATCACGTAGTTGGTTCTTAGGAGTCCCTCTCTTTGCGTTTCCCTCATCGTGATGAACTTGCATCTCTATCCATAACTGCAAATTTAAAAACATTTAGTAGTCAATAGAGGTGTTATGTAAAATCCAATGACAGTATATCATTTCTTTCACAGTCATTGGAATAAAACAAATGTAACGAAAATAGATAAGTTAAACAAAGAAAAGTTAAACAAAGAAAAGTCAAACAAAAATAAAACCCAAAAAGAATCAGATTTCTCTCGCTCGAATGGAGATGAGTACAAGCAAGAAAAACCTAATTTAGGCAAACACCTAAAAACCCTAAACAAAATCTCAACAAAATTAACCCGATAGGAACATATTGACAATACCCACACTTAAGTTTCCACATCATTTGTATGTTATGCATTGGTAGATTTTGTCATAATAAACCACAAATTACTCCCCAAGTTACTTCCAAATTACTTATATATCAAACCGTGTGTCAAACAAATTTTTTTCAAAGTAATAAAATTTAAATAATTTAGCAAAAATCAAACATAATCAATATATGTCAACCCACAACCATGCCTAAATTACTATAAAAAATTAATGTCATCCAAAATGTCCATTTTTCAATTTACATAAACAATATTTAAATTAATTTCAAACCAGACATAATAATCTTCTACCAACCATACCCACACTTAATTTGACATTAAATCCCCAATTTCATAAAATAAACATTCCTAAATTCAACTTCAATTTCAAACAATGTCAAGCACTAACTGGGTTCAGATAGTAAGAAATCAATTAATAACCCAAATAAACTAAGAATTAAAAAAACCAACCAAACAAAAGAATAAACTTAAAAAAGAATAAGAAGGCATACCATTTTTTGAAGAAAAATGGAACAAGAACAAGAAATTGAAAACCAAGTTTTAAATCTTCAACTTTTTAAGTGATTTTGGAAATGTTGAGTGGAAATTGGTCTAAAATGATTAAAAATAGGCTGAAAGGATGGTTGGTGGTGACCGATGGGGGTGGTTGGTGGCGGTTTGGTGGTTGTTAATGGTGGTGATCCAGTGATGGGATTCAAATGATGATGGTGGAGGGATTTGGTAAGAGTGAAAGAGTGATGGTTTGGTGATGGGGAAAGGAAGAAACTTTGTGCGGGGGTTGGTTGTAGGGAAGAAGGGTTAGAAAAGTGAAATGGGATATGTGGTATGGGGTGGTCGATTGCAGTTTTTAAGTTTTTAAGGCCTCCTATGCGATACACGCAGGAGAGGCCTCACATCTGTGTCCATCGTATAAATATGAGGTTGATCGTTTTGACCTTAATCTATGCGATACGCGCAGGTTGAGGTACCCATTTGTGCTAATCGCGTAGATAAACTTTTTCAGAAACTTTTTGCGTTTTACTTAGAAAAAATTTCAACTCTTAACTTTTCAACACTTTCATCTCTCAAAAATATAAAATAAAATGTTCTAGTTCTTGTTTTGATTATGACAATCCTGGAACTTCATTTCTATTTGATTCTCTTGTTATTCTGGCATGAATTCCTACAAAACACAAGCAAAACCAAAGCATAGCACCCAAAAACAAAAGAAAGACGAAAATGAACACACAATTAAACTAAAGACGAATTAAGACAAAATTTTACAAGCTCTACACTTTAGGAAACAACCCGAAAACAACCTCTCACTTCTCAAACCTTAGGTAGATCAAGGAGGGCTACATCCTCCTCGATCTCGTTCTCCATGGAGTCTCCTATGTAATGTTTCAATCGGTGTCCAGTTACTTTCCATGAACTACCGGAATCATCTTGAATTTTAATCACACCATATGCAAACACTTCTTTCACTATAAATGGTCCTCTCCACCTAGATTTAAGCTTTCCCGGGAATAGTTTCAATCTTTAATTATATAACAATACTCTATCCACACACTTCAATTCTTTCACCTCTTTCAACTTCCTGTCATGCAATGACTTCATTCTCTCCTTATAACTCCAAGATCTGTCATATGCTTCATCTCTTAGTTCCTCGAACTCACTTAACTAGAGATACCGATTCCTTCCTGCCTTTAACAAATTAAGGTTAACTGCCTTAAGTGTCTAAATAGCTCTATCCTCTAACTCTACTAGTAAATGACACGTTTTACCATAAACTATCCTAAAAGGTGTAGTCTTTATAGGCATTTTGAATGCTATTCTAAAGCCCATAGTGCATCATGTAGTAAATCTGCCTAATCTTTATGATTTGTTTTGATCATTTTCTCTAAAATCCTTTTAATCCCCCTAATTTCATTTTCTAGTTGACCACTGGTTTGGGGATGATAAGTGGTGGATAATCTTTCTATTTGGGAATTACAAAAATGTGTTGCTCTATCACTAATCTATTCCCTAGGAGTACCAAACCGAATAAACAACTTCCTAAAAAACAATAGGACCAATCTCGCATTGTTAGTAGGCAAGGCTTGAGCCTCAACCCACTTGGACATATAGTCTATAGCCACAAGAATGTATCTATTTCCTTTGGATGCGAAAAATGGACCCATAAAATCTATACCCCAAACATCAAAAGTCTCTAATATTTGAATAGGTTTTGGGGCATCTCCTTACGCTTAGAAATGTTACCGGACCATTGACACACATCACAACTCTTTATTATCTCACTCGCATCCTTAAACAATGTCTACAAATAAAACACACAATATAACACCTTCTTTGTTGTGTACGATGGCCCATGATGACTTCCTATCAAACCCTTATGGCAATGCTTAAGGATCTCCAACAAAAATGTAAGCTTAAAAGAGAAGGAGAAGACATACCTTTTCTAGAACAAAAATGGAACAAGAAAAAGAATTTGAAAACATAGATTTTAATCCTTAACTTTATGAGTGATTTTGGAAAGTTTGAGTGGAAATTGGTGAAAAATGATTAAGGAGAGGCTGAAAGGATGGTTGGTGGTGACCGATTGGTGGTGGTTAACGTTGGCGGCAGTTTGGTGGTTGTTAATGGTGGTGATCGAGTGAGGGGGTTCAAATGGTGATGGTGGAGGAGTTTGTGAGAGTGATAAGGTGATGGTTTGGTGATAGGGAAAGGAAGAAACTTCATGTGGGGGTCAGTTGTGGGTTAGAAGGGTAAGAAAAGTGAAATGGGATGTGTGGTTTAGGGTGGCCGATTGCAGTTTTTAAGTTTTCACAGATAAGGCCACTTATGCAATATGCGTAGAAGAGGCCT